>JAUCNG010241079.1:0-12738 GCA_032353305.1 Cephalothrix spiralis
AGCTTTTATTGGATACCACATGTCTATTGTCTCTCACTCCAAGCCTACCATCATGATTTTTAAATTGATCAATCACGATATTTTACCTACTTTGAACTAGTTATATACATGTATATACAGATATATGTTGTAAATGATTGTATAGTACATACACTAGATTTAGACCGTCTACAATCTACATGTAGGCCTAGTTATGTGGCATTTGATACACTTATACCTAGTTAATTTGATTTAGTACTTTTAGTTTAGGCTTTAGGTCTTCATCTTATTCTTTATATAAAAATGCCAATTGTTACATGTTTTTACCTTGGTAAACGAAGGGTTAGATGATGCTCCGTCTCTTTGATATATAGTGATCGAGTCCACTAGATCAAATGTTGATTTCTAATGTCAGATTAGATGAAGTTCATATATGTCTAACGAAAAATTAGGTATGGCGGAGTCGATCACAATATAAGAAAGAGACGGAGCGTCATCTTACCCTTCTACGGCATATATGTATATATTCACTCTTTGGTCTCGGGGTCTTTATTTATACATTCTTCTTTTATCTTTCGGTACTACCAATTTCGGGAAAGGTTTATTATTCTTCTGAAAATATGAACAATTGAACATTCACTTATCACTGTTGCATTAATCCAAAATTTGGAGATCGAGACGTCAATATAAATCTCATTTTTTGCATTCGGTACGGGGTTATTTCGTATAAATCCCTCTTCAAAATATGTCTTAAATTATTAATATACAATCGTTTCACATTATTGATTTCTGGTGAGTTACAATTTTATAATTTCGACCCTGTCCAACTGCCTATTTTATACTGATTTCTCTAAATGTTCTTGAAGGAACATAACTGGCATTATGGTCCCCGTCTTTGAAGTTTACTCAACTACTAGGTCATATCGGCGAGATAGCAGATCTGTGAGAACACACGTAGGGAAACAGAATGCTAAACTACATGTAGGTGGATATCAAGAACAAAAACCATGCCAGCGAACAAAACTACATACATGTTCAAGTTGATGTGCTAATGGCGGCTAGGAAAAACCTATTGCTAAGCAACCTTTTGCCAAGAAACCTATATTTGTATATTGGTGATTTTTGAATAGCGCATGTGCTAATGTACCTTAATAAATGAAGGGGTGTATTTGCCCTCCGACTAGCTATAATGCGCGCTAGATCGAGGACAAATACTAGGAGCGATCAGAGGAGAGGTCTGACACCCGTTATTCATCACGGTAGTGCTAATGGGGCTATTTGGGACAACCTATTGCTAAGCAACCTATTGCAAAGCAACCCCTTTTTGTGAAAATTTTCTTAGAGTCAAAACTATCTGATCCGTGACTGCTTGTTTTTTTATTAACTCTATACACTCACCTCCAAATAAGATATTTATTAACCAAGTCGGAGCGTAAAGAAATTAAACGGTGATTCAAAATGTTGTAGGCAACTACATGTATACTCTAGTAAACAAGAGGTAGATATCTCTACTCTGTCCATTTATACAACTTGATCGGGTATAAAAATTCCCGGAAAAAAAGTGTACTTAAGCGCACTACTACATGTATAATGTTTTTTAGAAAACCAGTACCGTATGCAATTATATACATGTTGTCTTTATTGCTATGATTTTGTTATTTTTCAGTGAGATTAAATTCAGAGGATGGTATCCTTGTAAAAACTGATGAATTCATACTCACGGATCCAAGAACTGGGCTCGTATATTTTTCTACTGATTATCGAAACTACTATAATCTCCCCATGATGATCCAAAATGTCAAGTTTAATAAATCAGCCTCTTCAAGCAAGGTACGTGTATGTAATAATATGTATTTTGATGCCTGGTTTGTTTTTCAAATATAATATCAAAGGATTGCTTTGCTCAGTTTGGTAGCGTCGGTCTTATCACCACGATCGACGTTCAAAGACGAGTCGACGCAAAGCGCCCGAAAACTCCGGTACAGATAAATTTATTGCTATTGGTGGCCCGGTTCAAGGATTCACAAGGTCTAAAGAACGGAACGCGTAGTTATAGATTAATTAAACCAATTTATTCAGTTATTAATGCATGCATAGTTGCGGTAAATCGTTAACAATAATATTAGAACAATAGATTCTAGATTGATTTAATATCAAATCAATTATACTGGCCAAAGTGTTATGCTGAGTTAAATGTATTGAATATACTTTCATCATCTTTAAAAGTACTTATTGCCAAGATGAAGCTAATAACTATAATTTTTGATGCATATTAGGGGAAGGGAACTTGTCTTACATTGCTCATTATGACTGATATAATGGCCTGATTGACTGCAACTTAAACCTTTCTTGATTAGGCCCTTTTTCAGAAAGGTATATATAACGTAACTTGTGAGTTGAACGCCCTTTGCTTTGAAAGCAACGTGATTTTTGATATGAACGCCCTTTGTTTTGTATATAACGTGATTTGTAAATCTAATGTGATAAACATAAAAATTACAATAATTCTAAGAAACAACTAGTCTAAAGGTTCCTCTGAAAATATACTTTACAAGACAGATTCTTTTGGAATCAATTTTATTTTTAAATAATCCTAATATATTTTTTCTGGTGGGATTCCTATTTAGAATTCTTTTATTATATGATGATATACAATATTACAGGTGGAGAGTCCTCGAACAGATCATCTTTCGCTTCACTCCAGTAAAAAGATGTTCATTAATGGTAAATCAGGAATAGACGTGTCAGCTCAGAGCAAAATATACATCGTCATGAGAGGAAACTTGGCAATTACGGCAAAGGTAAGACAAGCATATTTTTGGGACGACCAGGGTCACGGAAAACGCTTGGCTCCTAGTCGCTTCTAACATCTACCCCCACTACAAAAACCAATATTGCCTCTGCCCTGTTAATGAAGGATCTGTTCTCTTGAGCATATTAAGTATGCAATATTATTGTAAGAGGGTTACATGGAGGGGGTCGAATTCCGCTCCCCGACACTTTTTTGAGGCGTTTTTCCGATTCCGATAACAAAAAGGTTTTCCCGATAAACGCGGAGCTCCCTTTTTCTGTTTTCCGATTTCGATAACCTTCATTTTCCCTTTTCCGATATGAAAAATTGTCTCCCGCCCGGTGAAAAAACCCATTTTCCGCTTCCCGATAAACTTCCATGTAACCCTCCTGTAAGGAGATTTACCGTTTTCTTGTTGAGTACACGAACGTTTTCTGTACCCATATAAGGCGCGGTTCACCTGCATCCCAATTCCCGAACTACCTCGTTACTGAACAGTGACTTCAAATAAAGTAGATATTTCGCCCGGACCCACCGGCCGTTTCCATTAGCTATACTATACGCGTCTCCCAGGCCATTACAAGAAGCAAGGAAGATAAAGGGAAGCAGGACTCATCATATGCATAACTAAGCGTCGGCTACTTTGGACACAGTCGTTTCTGGGCTTTACATGTACGTTAGAACGACCTATTGCCCCACCATAGGCGACCAGCCTTACTCGCTACACGAATGATAAGTGACTTTGCTGATCGCTTATTTTAGGCGATTTAAAACATTTGATAGGTTCATTACCGGTAAAAAATATAAAATGGCTTTATATGGTTAATATATTGATACTGGAAACGTATTTAATTTTCATAACTAAGAAATTCTGTCACAATCATAAGTACTATCAGAATTAAGTGATTCTGTCTAAATTAAGTAATTATGTCAGAAATTATATCCCAAATAATTATAATTCAATGTTATTCAGCCTCGATTTTTCGAAGATTATTGCCAACGCTGATGAAATATTTAATATAATTCCTTTCGAATGTTTAGGAACAAGTAAGATTAAATGGAAAGAATGGTATCTATTGGAAAAGTGTTGATAATGTTGGAAGCATGTACTCAAGAGATTACAAACCCAGCAAGAAAGAAGCCTACCAGATTTGTATTTGCTTGCCCAGTGGTAAACTCTTTATGGTTCCCGGAAGTTGTAAAAAAGCTAATGAGATAACTAATCCCTGTAAATGAAAAAGGGTGATCGAATTGATTATATTTGGTTTTGTACGCTTTGGTATATTCATAGCTAGCCTATATTATAAGGTCATAATATAGGCAAATGGAAAAATTCCATTTACTTAATTGAAAAATCTATAGACGGCCATATAATATAATATACCATAGATTAAGGATCATTTAGACATCCTCATCAGGGGTTGCAACGATACTGGAATCATTATCGCCAATTATTGAGGCTTCAGTATCGGTATCGGACTATCGGTCCCCAGTATTGCCGATACCACTTTAAAAAATTTCCAACTGTTCTTAATTTTTTTTATATAATTTTCTTAATATTCTTAATATTGCTCATATAGAAACATAAGAAATGATTAGTTAAAAATGTTGACATTCATTTGAACCAAATTTATATTTTTATTATACCAACGTTGTATATGACCAAAAAGTCAGCACCACGACACTGAACGACAGTACCGGTAGTCTTATACCATGTAGTTCAAACGCTCAGTGATTGGTGGCGTTTTTAACAGGTGATTATAGGAAGGTATAATCATATATGCAGTTAATTGCAATATTATTTATTTTAAAAATTATCTAGAGGGTTTTTCTATATATTTGGGGATTAGCATCCCATTTACTTTTTTATATAAAAGTGTCCAAACGCATTTCTTTTTCGTCCATCGGTATTATTTGTTTTAAACAGCTTTAAAATATTTTTCCTGTGCAATAATCTGCATATTATCAGCTTTTGATAACTTTAAATTTTATGATATTTAATTGTGAATGCTCTAATAGCATTTATGTCATAAATTTTGTTGTTGTGAGATAAAATTTAAAAAAATCGTGTGTTAACGTTGATATGATGTTGGTATCTCTGTTTTTTCTATTTCATAAATGATAAATTGAGCTAATGTGTTTAAATGATAGGCCTACATAATGATTGTTTTTATTTATTTATTTTAAGTTCGCCTAGCTAGCTTTTTAATGTTATAACTTCGTTTCTGTTCGAATATACATTGTACATGGTTTGACATATTTACATTAAACTGTGGCCCTATCCCTACTCTGATAAATGCGAGTTTAGGATTATGTGCTTGGCTAATCTTCATTCTAACTTTGGGTGGACGTGCTATATTCAAATCTGCAATACATATTGAGGACGGACAGTCGGACGCGCATTTATCAGGGTACCCTATCCCAAGCAAAGTCTATATTTTCTGAAAGCCTGCGTGGCTGGTAATCTAGGTTTAATATGTCAGACCAATTTAAGTTTTTAAGGCCCCAAAAATGGGTCAAATCCGATATTATATGATCAATTGGGTCAAATACAATATCGAGATTTTTATTTTTGAAAGACTAAGTGTGAGGGCCTGAGCCTTTTTTTGTTAAAAAGATAAGGTTTTGGCACCAATATATATAGTATGTTTATTCAAAGAGACATAAGTCAGGGGCTCCAAATTTGTACCGACTCCTATTTATCGAAAATACCAAACTTAGCTTTCAGAAAAATATAAGGGATGATTAAATTAGGGCCCAAGATTCAAGATATATGCGGGGTCAAAATTAGCATCATACTTCCCAAGTTCTATCATCATTATGAATGTGTCTATAGTATTTTGTTTGAGAAGTGTTTATCACAATGTTGTGTAAAAAGCCAATCAATGTAGCTTTCTTACGCCGCGCACAGAAAATTAAAAAAAAAATTATTCGTATATATTGCTTTACATAAAATCAATTTAATTGTAAACAATAAGATAGTTCCAAACAATATTATTCGTATTGCTTTAAAAAAATCAATTTAATTGTAAACATTAAGAAAGTTCCAATCAATATTATTCGTATTGCTTTAAAAAAATCATTTTAATTGTAAACATTAAGATACTTCCAATCTAACCATAACTACGGTACTGGTTTCAAATTCAATGAGTCTTAAATATATTTCGTATGTTGTCTACTGGGTGATTAAAATGTTAAGTTTGTTTATTATGAACCTTGGGTGTAATATGCATAAAAAGTGCCAAACTATAGTTAATCCGCATTTAATTCGAACTGTTAGTTCCGTTTAAGAAGTATTTTTATATTTTGTTCATTTGACACCTTCATCACGGATATGTCCAATATAGACCATTTTGTTGTGCATTTATTTGATGTTCAGTAAGATGATATAACGCTATCATTTCTTTAAATATAATTTTTTCCATCTTAATGACGACTGTTTCTGAACCATGGTTTTTTATTAAGCCTCATCTTTTTATAAGATTTTATGCAATCGAAGCTATAGTGCCAATTATTTGTACAGAAAGTCGGTATGCATTTAGAACAATTTACCAAATAATTGAGAACCTTTGGTTAATATATTTTAGTTGCCTGTAGCAACTAGATACCGGTACTGTATTTAATGATGCAAAGTTAATCGTCTATTATTAAAAAATTGTACTGTCTGGTTTTGTTAAAATATTGTACTTTTTATATGTTGTGTATAAATGTCTGGAATGGTAATATTAGAACCATAGATTTTTTAAAGTAATTATTCAATTATATGTACGAATTATCAATCAAGAATACTGTCGTAAGAGTTCAGTAAAAGTGAACCGAGATATCAAAATGAGTCGCTTTGCAACATTTTCAAAATTCCAATAATTTCTTACTACAAAAACTCAAAGTATACTAGTGTCAAAAAATACTTTCTTTGAATTCTCTATTGAAAGAAATGATAACGATACAAATTCAAACAATGTTCGATTTATAGGTCTCAACTTGACATAGGAAAACATCGATATGTCCGTAATTGATTAACTGAAATTGTAAATAAGTTCTTTATAGATCAAGTGCCTATAGTAAAAGGTGCTCCATTCTTAGTTATACTTTGTATCAGATGATTGCTGGCGATATTTGTAGCTCTTAGCCAATCAGCGATAAGTACTTATATCGTAAAAGCATGAACCTGCATGCACTCTAGACACGATTCCCAGATAATGCGCCATCGATGATCTGAGAGAGATGATAGCAACTGATAGACTATATGCACCTGATAGATATAACAAGGTGTAAATCTGAAATAGTAATTTTGACTATTTTGCTAATATCTAGAAATTTTAAAAATCCGAAAGCGACTAATTTCAATATCTCGGGTCACAAATGTTAATCTAGATTAATCCCTGCTAATGTATCAATAATACTTCCATCAATTTTTAGATAGTTATATAACAGCGTAGAAATCTCAACTAACTCTAAGTTTGAACTCCATAAAGAGTAATCAGAACATGGCAGAAACAGATTAGTTCCCTCCCTCAATACTGTTCCTCTGTGCTTCTCCTATCACATATTTACATATTAAAAAGATCTAACAACAATGATGGTACCTAAATATTGAAATAAGGTGTATAAAATATTTTGATAGCTTTTTAACAGATATATCTTAAAAATATCTGTTTCTAATTCAGAGTTTCGACTAATGCACCAGTAAATGAATTCCCTTGGATGACCTGCCGAGGCGATATTCCATTTGGTGGCACTAAGCCACGACTGTCATCTAAACAAAATTGTGCTAACTAGTAAGCTCTGGCATCTCATGCAGGAATTTGTACGCCCTTTGATTTCTAAATTAACGGTACTTAGAGGAATATACTCGGTTATGGGCATCGACGATCCGGGATTAAGGAGTAAAATGTAGATGTTGCCCTCCATTTGAATTTGTTGACTGGTGCATTTAACTATGATTTAACTAAGACTTGATTGTGAAAAATTATGAATTTTGAATTTAATACACTTATGCATTGTTGAATATAGCTAGCTTAGAACTAATCCTAATAACCAGTCTATAGGTCCTCTTGCATATTACTAATATGCAAGAGATCTAATATACGGGTTATTAGGATTAGTTCTAAGGCTATGCTGAATTTTATTATTGATATTGGAATCCTTTTTTAACAATTATGAACTGTGCCATAAATCTTATACATTGCTTATGTATTATTGCATGTTTTTCACTTATATGGAGTGTGTTCTATTTATAAAATCTTTTCATTTGTAATACACTGTTTCATTATTTCTTTTATTAGTTATTACATAATAGATTAAGATAAGATTTAGTGTTGTAAATCCTTAGAAACTATTATTGTGAAAATTAATAATTCGCTTTGCAAGGTGACGATGTCATTCGACTGGCAACATTAAATCACACACATGAATTATTTCATTGGTTTTTATTATCCCAGGGTTGAATTTGTCATAAAGTAAGAATATCGAACAAATGCAATCCTGTATTAATATGATACGCAAATGACATATTAGTGTACATGTACATGTAAACATGTATCGTTTTTCTTCAAAATCCCTTGAGATCATTAGAAATAGTATAATTCAAATTCCATATATATTTCATCTGTTTTTTTTGTAAAATACATGTACAATGTACTTGAAGATTATCGAAATTTGGAAATTTAAAGATTTACTTTGAATTTGTCCCAATTTTATGAAAAACAGCAAAACTACGTCATATTTTGATAATTATGTAACCTTAATAATTGCAAAAATATATTGTTTGATAACATTGTATTTTCTCCCGAATAAAACAGATTTGGTGCAGATCGGTTCATAACTAAAGAAAAACCTCTGGTTTCATTTTCCCCATCCTAAATTGAGATTAAACTCTTTAAGTTAATCTGCATTTTAATTTTGAAGAATGAATAAGAAATTGGAAAAAATTAAAAAGTCGTAAAAAAAAACATTTCCGAAAACTACATTTCTGAGAAAGGACGTTCATCTGTAAAAAATTTGGTCCATTGTGGGAAAATGTAGCTCAGTTGTTGTTAAGACCGATTTGCACCAAACTTATTTTATTTGTATATCTCTAGTAATCACTAGCAGCTATATAGTCAATTCATAATTAAGTCACAATATGACGTCATATGACTGGTTTCCTTCATATTGGGACACCCTGTATTATTATTTGTTATAAGGCCTTTTTCATTTGACGTCTGAAAATTCCGTCGGCGGTAAAAAAATATATATTATATTGGTTTCTGAAAATGTCCGTCACCGGCCGTAAAAAAAAATTATTATTTTCATTTTTCGGAAAAGTTCACCGCTTAATCGGGAACTCCCTTTATATGCACGGTTTTTAAAATCCCGAGGGCGTGCAAGTAGGCCCTACTATACTAGACTATATTTAAGAAAATATTCAGCAATAGCCTTGTTTATTTGTTTTTAATAAAGTTCTATCGAACCCAACTATCTAGATTTCTATGGGTTTATTTACATCAAATATGTACATCATGTGTACATGCATGTACCTATTCGCATCTATGCGTGATTAATGACTCAATATTGATACTACTTTCTTTCAAATGTCGGAATTGATTCTCGATACATTTTCATACCTGAACCATTGAATGGTCACTTGGTACATAATCAGTCAATAATTTATTGTTGACAAATTTATTACCGTTACGACCGGAACATTTACGTCCGTTCTTTCCATTCCTTATTCGTGAGGCAGTATTGCAGTAATTAGGGATAGGTGACTTTTTTAGTCAATTATTATAGTAGTAGCATGGTAAGTGATTTTCTAATGATATTTTAAGGTAATTAACATGCACTTTATTTTGAAAAAAAGTAAACAAATAAAAATAAGACATTTTCTCAAAACCATAAAAGTTATAGATTAAGTTAGTTAACATAACTAAAAAGGTTAGTACATGTAGTTACTAAGACTAGTATTCTATACAAAAATTTTGATAAAAAATATATATAAACTTTATTCAATTTAAACAGCATAGATTGACGTACTCTCCACGTATATAGTGCAGATAAAAATTAAAAGAGGGCCTCACATTTATCTAAACGGTTTCTGTTGATAACATTAACATTAAAAAATGCTCTATATGGTCTTTTGTAAATTCCTTTCTGTTATTTTCTTTGTAAATTGAGCCTTAAAGTCATTTTATACAAAAAACTAAAAAAGATGTTAACAAAAACTAATTTGCAAAATTTTTTCTTTCTCTTGATATTCTTTCTACCTTTAATATGATATTCTTTCTACCTTTAATATAACAATATGTTTGTCTTTTTACATTTGGAAAAATTATTTATGATATTTCTCGATTTGAAAAACTCAAACCTTAGCATCACTGAATTACGCGAAACTGAGTTTATTTTTTAGGATAGTTTTTTTGGCCTATAAATCATAAAGTCAACTGACTCCTTAATATCTTTATAAGACATATGGGGTTTATTATGAAAAATAGTATACAGGAGGGGCTTGTATTATAATTCACGATTTATTTGAGTTAACGCGTCATTAATAATTATAGCTCTGAAATATGTAAATTTTAGGCAAATATAGAAATCTTATACCGGGAATAGGAAATACGTGTTGACACAATAATTAATGTATATATTCAATATGTTTTATGCTTCAGTTATAAAATGACAATATTAATATGGCATGAAATCTAAAACTGAAACATTCAATGTAGAAAAGCTTTCATTTTCAAACCTGTGTACATTTACATTGTATAGTCCTTTATAAAATATTTTTTTGACACTTGGTCTGAATTGTTGATAATGAAATTCAATCAATTTTCTAGTCATCGAAGTAAAAAAATCATGTAAACCTATTCTTTCAAAAAGACATTGCGGTATTTCGATTGATAAGTGTGTACCGTTTTTTCCCTTAGTTGTACAGAATTAAACTTATTTATCAAGCAAGCACACTTATCATGTTTATAAAATCAACTTGATATCCAACGGATACTTGATATCAAACGTTTCTGTAGGAACTTCATGGATTTTAGAAATTAGGTGGTTTTGTCTTTTTACTATCATAAAGTATAGAATATACAATGGTAGCTTAAAAAAGTAAGTACTATCTATGTACAGACTTAATAATATAGTAATAATACATGCATCCTTAATTGGATTACTTTTAATCTATGTCATCTATGTGTAGGATATAATTACATTTCAGCATTTCAACGCCATTTCAGTTGCATGCATTGTGATCCATAATTTAAGTCCAGTAAAAGTTCAGTGACTAGCCTATTTATTCATGTTACATCTCCCCTATTTGATCCTATTTATCTGAGCAGAGCGCGGAATATAACCCCTTGAACATAAATTAGAAACTCGTGCGATATAGCCGATATAGCACGGCCTTCAATGTCATATAAGACATAACTATACATGATAATCCAATATCACTATACAGCGTGTCCCAATAAAATTTATACAGGTCAGATGACGTCATATTGTGACTTAATTATGGATTGACCGATCCCTAGAGAGATCATGGTCTTCTCTTTCAAATAAAATAAACAACAACTGAGCTACATAAATATTCCAAAAGGACCAACATATTAGATTTCCCCAAATGAACGTCCTTTCTCGAAAATGCGGTTCTCGGAAATGTGATTTTTTATGACTTTTTAATTTTTATTCAATTTAGGCCACTATGCACTGAAAATATTTTAGAATAATTTTAGAGTGATCTCCCGATTAAGTATGGGATTTATGGTGGGGGAATTGAAACCAGAGGTTCTTCGGAAGAATCATCGTACCTCCCTTAGTTATGACCCGATCTGCACCAAATTAGCTTTATTTGGGAGAGAAGACCATGCTTTCAAAGGTGTATTTTTGTAATTATTAAAATATTCATAATTGAGTCCCAGTATGACGTCATCTGGCTGGTATACATTTTATTGGGACACGCTGAATTAATATTCGCTGTTTCATTACCTTTCCAATGCAATGTTTCCTATACCTATACATCGTTCTTTACTCAGTGTGTCATTTGTATTCATATTTAAAATTAGTCTTTCCCTAACAGGCCTGACTTGTTCAATATTTTCAGAGCAAATATTCAAAATACACACTTTGTGTAAAATTGCTTAGTTCAAATACCATGGTCTCGCATATAGGATCATATAGGTTTATTCATTCAATGAAACATAAAAGTAAATATAAATCAAAACCTTGAGTGTGCTTTAAATTGTAGTACATGTACACCGGTACATATTCACTAAAATCTGCCATAACTCTCCAAGTTTTTTCCCAGGATGTATTCAAAACGTATAGGCTACGATCTATTTTTGTCCCTTCTAATTAGTTCCTCCAGCACGCGTCTTAGTTGATCTCCGTAAACTTTAAAAAAAACGTAAAACGAAGTATTTCAATAGATGAAATCGTAAACCGTAAAACACGATTAATCGTAAACGTTAACCGTAAATCGACTTAAATCCCGTAATCATAAAGCGTAAAAAGCTATTTAGGTGAAATTTCGTAATCGTAAACCGTAATCTTGATAATTTTCCGTAATCGTAAACCGTATATAGGGCCTATTAATATATCATGGCGTAAAACGTAAATTGGTTCAGTGTTATATACGATGTTTGTTTATGTTTTTTGTAAAGCATCGTCAACTTCTAATCGAAAATTGCTCTCAAACTTTAAAATTCACTGTCATAATTTTCAAAAATGGTAAAATACTACCTAAATTCCGTAAACGTAAAATAGGCAAATTGTAAAATGACCCAAAATAAGCCCGTAAACCGTAGGCCTAAACGGGACCCCCCTCCCGTCCAGACCCTCTTTTAATAAAGAAGAGTCATTGACATTATTCAGGTTAAATGTTTTTGCATTGATAATCCAGGGGCCTTTTGAATTTCTTAATTTAAAATCCCATGATTTTTAAACGCTTTTTAAAGGTTGCTAATGTGTGCGATATTTTCAATTCATTGCAATGT
>JAUCNG010242190.1:0-12726 GCA_032353305.1 Cephalothrix spiralis
ACCCCATACAAGTGAAACCAATTCTGTTGCAATTTGTTTGAGGTTGGGCTATTTTTTTATTTAGATCGACCGGACTAATAATATATCAATGGTTTAAGGCATGGTAGCTCTTGCTTTATATTATATGACTACAAATAAAACTTATCATTCATCTTTATTCCCAGCATTCTTGTTCTTGTTAAATAATTAGATGGATTTATGGGGAAAATTTATTATTCGTGTTAGCCCGTTTACAAGGCTGTAGTTTTGGAAATACGACTGATATATAGACTTGATATTTATCGTTTTGAATATCAATAGTGTAGAATGACGTAAAAACTCCGCATGTATCTATCTCGTTTAACACTTCTATTATATCTGTGACTTAAAAAGCAGTAGTGTTGATACATTCGACTAAATACTTTATATTTAATTTTGACCATATGAGACATATGAATTCATAGCAACATCAAAAATAAGGCCATGGTGATATTCTTAACTTTGAATGCACCAATTTCCATTTACAATTGAATTGCATTCTGTTGCCATACGATGCTGCAATTAACACTGCTGAGGGAAAACACAAATGCTAACATTTAAAGCTGAAAGCTTAGACTATGGCACGAGAGTTTTAACGTCATTCTATGATACCCCAGTTGCGCTTATTGACATGATTTTAAAACTACATGTATATAAATGATATAAAAATAAAACTTTTGCATACTATTTACTACATGTAAAATATCAATCGTATATTTGACATTATAGCCTTGTAACAAGTTGGAAAAATGTAGGGCCCATATCTGATATATGGCATAAATATTACTTTCTGAGTAGTTATTAATCAAAATTATATCAGCCGACTGTAGTGTAAACATTAATTAGTTTTAAAAATGACACTATCAATTCAAATGATAAGAATATTTTTCTTGGACAAAAATTGACAATACAGCTGGACTTATTCCCATTTAATATATTGTTAGTTTCAGTGTAAGAACGAACCAAAATGCTATACTATACAGTCAATTTAAACGCTATTATGGTTCGTTCTAACGGTGAAACAGAAAATAAATGTTCCTGCTGTTATCGATAAGTCCTTTGAACAATTGATTGGTCAGTGAGATTCTTACATGTTAAATGCTCATATTGAAAACGTGATGTTATAATGTTAGAGCATAGCTGCATAACTTTTGTTAATTGATAGGAAAAAATTGCATCCGCAGTATAGTGGCATCAAGGATGATGTTCGTAGGTTGAAAGCGAGATTTCTTTAAACATTTGAGGGATTATTAACATTATTTTCTCTACTGCTTTTGTTAAAAACAATATCACGTGATGCCTAAAAAATATTCATATATTAACGTGTTTTTCATAATGTTGGCTCCGAGACAGGCCAATGATAAAGAACGATATACAGTAAAACAGAAATCGCGCCATAACAAAAAATATTGTCAACACCATTTTACTATATCAAGATTAATTTACCTCTGTATATTGATTGACTCGAATAATTCATAATTATGATATTGCCTTCGGCGCTCCGCACCTTAAGCAGTACCCTCATAATGGATATCCTCGCCAAAACATCACAAATATACAAAGTTTACAAGTATCAATACTATGATATCAAATCTTGAAATGGTAAAATGCGTTGTAGAATTTATGGGACTATCTTTGTTCACAATTTTTCTTTGAAATCTCACTTTCTACCTCCAGAGAAAAGCAAATACCACAAGATTTAAAATCGCGGTACATTAATTTCATAAATTTAATTAAGTCTTAATTGAAAAATTACATTTTAAATGCAGTTATTGAAAAATATACTTTAAATTAAATATACGTACTTAAAATATGGTTTAATTTTATGAGTAACTTTTAAGAAATCGAAATAGGGGAACGTACCTGCTCGACCATCTAGTTCTGATAATTTCTGATCTCTCTCCAATACTTTGTCTACATTTACTCGCATAATATCTACAACCTGATAAAAAAAGAAAATATTTTAGAATCCATTGAAAACATCATTCTAGAATTAAATACTTATGCAAACATTTTTAAAGCCACGAAATGGAATGTGTTTTAAATAGTGACAATCTATTATTGAATGGGGAAAAACCCAGAGGCCAATGACATGATTACTATGGTAACACGTGACTGATTGTAGCATGTAATGCAGTGAGTGTATATATTGTGATTCGTGTTATTTAACTGGACGATGTTCCGAATACATCATTGTATATTTTTCTTGCGATACGAATGGCAATGTTTTGTTCTAATGAGTTGATTGCGACCAATATCCTAGGGTATCGAGCAGCAAATTTTCCTTGAATTTTGACCAGTCACACTTTCCGAAAAAGTATAGGACAAGGATTTTAACTTATTTTCTAAAAGAGTTTTCTCAAAAGTGTAGTACAAATGTGATAGAAATATCATAATGGTCAACTAATGTAATTAGATAATTAGGCGAAAGAAATATCGAGAATTCAGCCTTTCAGGAAAAACAAATTTAAAATCAGGAAATCATTAGATCTAAACCAGAAATAACTCCCAACTAATCAAAATATCCTATACAAATTAGTTTCAAAACGAGGAAGTCCCCATAGGAAGTCCTATCACTTTCTCATCATTACAAGGGTTTTGGATTATGTCGATTTTATGAAAAGTTTTGGCAATATTTTGTTAGTTTTCTGTCAATTTATAAGATGTTATAATAATTTTCTGGTAAATTGCCAAGATTGAAAACGAAACATTTTTGGTTTACTGTCGATCCAAATAACGTAAACATATATCACTCGTTAATGCACCGGTCAATGTTCATGCTGAATGTCGAGCCGAGCAAAACGTGGCGCGAAAATTTGGGCCCATTTTATACAATTGAATGAAATTTCATAAGATTCATAACGATTCCAAGGAGATTTTATGAAATTGAAATCCTAAAATTTTATGATAATTATAAATACTAAATTGATATGAAATTAAAGGTTATACTTAGTACTGCTTATTGAAATAATATCTTACTTCATCTACTTGTGCTTGTGTTTGCTGAAGCTTTTTGCTTCCACCGGGTTGTTGCGACCTGGAAAAGAAAGGTCACAGAAAGGTCAAACATTGCATTTTCGACTAAAGTATCATACTTACTTTCATGTTCATGTAATATAAATTCAACATGCTTTTGACATAAAACAAAACAATTTACTAAGATAAAAGGATGAAAATATATTGTGGAGTCTTTGTTCACAAAAGTACTCCGTGTACCTTAGTAAACGAAGGGTTAGATGACGCTCCATCTTCTTCTTATATTGTACTATCGAATATAGTATATTCACTATTTTCTTCGTACCTGATTAAGTTAGTTATATCATTTCCAAGCGGTCAAGTGCATTTCGTTTGAGAAAATAAACAATTATTCATTTAGAGACTTGTTACTTTGTATTAAGCTTTTAAAATCTTTCGGCAAGCATATACAAATTCAAAGAAGCTTACATCAGGGGGGGGGTCATGGAAAAAATGCGGATATACATATGGTGTATTTCGCGGAAATTCTTTCTTACATAACAACCCCCATCCCCCCTTTTCCGCAAATTTTCCTTAAATTTTTAGGGGGTACCCCCCCCCCCCCCCCGTTCGCGTACTTTTTCCAAATCACGCATTTTTTCCTCCTCATTTTTGCATATTTTTCCCAAAAACGCGTTTCTTTTTCGCATATTTTTCGCGTTTTTTCCATGATTTTACCGAATCACTCGGGCACTTGGAAATAATATAACTCATATCCTAATGAGGTACATGTATCATGAAAATAGTAAATAGACTATATACACCCTACCTATAACCAATATCGGATCCGATATTGCTATAACGTATAGAGCGCAGCCAGAAGTTACAATAATAACAAGGCGACGGAGTGTTATCTAAACCTTCGTTTACTAATGTATACATGTAACATGTACTTTATGATGAGACAAAAAAATAATAATTCGTGTTAAAAATTAACTCGAAAGTACTCTTTTAAATAAAAGAATTCTCGAAAATATGAAACTCATTTATAACATTTAGATATTTAAAATACAAAAAAAGGACAAACAACATCGAAGTGCGATGAATTCTTTCAGTTAAAAATATATCAAGATATGTCTTTAATTGAAAAATACAAAGAAATCTCCGAGTGAGATTGCATAGTGAGATTGTATAAAGGCACTACAGGCATTTATAAAACAAGGGCTTAGGTCATGAACTTTATAGCGAAAACAAATCGTTTCACCACATTGTCCATAGTTCGGTCCCCTTAAATGAAAAAGACAAAAAAAATAATAGAAAGGTAGTTTTTTTTGCTCTACAAGCTTTGTGTGATATCTCTACCTTTTATAACTACATTTTTTGCAAGTGACAACAATAAGATTACTCAAAGCACATTTACTAAACTCCAATTATTGTCCCATTCTTTACAAGGTCTAAAACTAACATTATATATTAAGTGACTGTGAACTGGGTTGGTACACTACTCTGATTAATGCGTGCTGTTACTTCCCTGCATGCCAATATTCCGATCTGATTCTCCAAATTCGGGTGGAAGTGCAAATTCAAATCCGCAATAATAATTTAGCAGGGACAATCGAAGCGCGCATTTATCAGGGTGAGTTGGTACAACCGCCTTTCAATCGAAAGGGATAATAACTTTCGATTGAACAAGCATCAACAGGATGCTGGACGGCTCGGTACAGTGATGATGATTAACATTGCACCAATCGACATTATTATGGGATGTTAATTCAATATGTTACAAATTAATTAGCCCCATTTTAAAGTTAGCATAAACCTTGCAAAGTATGAGGCGCTTTTTATTCTTTGCAGTAGGTTTCTTTGAAACATATCATTTAAATTATGAAGAGGACTATTTACATGTCCAATAAACCTGTGTTTTGAAAGCCAAAGAACTCGTCATGTTGACAGTTCTTCTATACACAGGCTTGATATCCTGAAAAATAATTTTCATACCCAAAATAATGGGTAATTGTGTAATGAGGATTTTCAACTGTGAGGGTCACCGTTTTATTTATAATCATAAGTCATAAACCAACTGATCATGTTATTAATAAATATCATAACAGAAGATTTATTGAGCATAATGGGCATTGGGCAAGCAGTTAGAAAGCAATTTTAAAGAGATCAAATCCAAATATTATGATAATGGTTTGATATTTTCCTAAGTCATTTGAGGGTTAGGTAAATTAGTTAAGTCTAAATATCTACAGGGTCGTTAAAAGTTTAAACTTGTGGGTAACCAAAATAATCTCTAACCAATAATTGAGGGGTTACTATCTTTACTTTATAATAAGAGAAGTAAAACCACACTAGGTGACTTTATTATTAGTTTTAATAATGACGCGAGATAAAAATGTCTAAGAATAGAAAGTTCATGATGCCCCTTAGTTTTTAGACGTTAAAGCATTCTAAACGTATACACAAATGGCTGGAATCATTGCCGGAGGTGCAATTTCGATGGCATCCCCCCCTTTAAAAAAATTTTGGAAGGCTTATGGAATTCATATAGCGCCGCTAATATTCATTTTTTACCCAGCCACCTGGGGTTGGGTGGCGGGGCAGAATTAAAAAAAGAAACCTTTTTTTTAAATTTGGCCCCAGGTAGCTAGGTAAAAAATGAATATCTGCGGCGCTATATGAATTCCATAAGCTTTCCAATAATGTATAGTTTGTCTATGTTTAAGCCATATCTTCCGATAGTTTTTGGAGTGCCATCGAAATTGCACCTCCGGCAATAATTCCACCCATTTGTGTATATACATGGTAGACTGACCAAGGGCAAAAATGTCATTGGAAATCTGTATTTATTCGGATCAACTAATACATGTATATCTATGTGATTCTAAATATACAACACTTATTCTTATCTTCTAACATAACTATGTATGTGTATGAAAGCATGTTTTAATAGCACGACTTATACATAAAGCAGTATTCATTTTCATGATATTAAGTGCTGAGATGAGATGATAGCTAAAATATCTTAGTTGGCAAATATCAGAAGATCATTTATAATACCATTTTAACAAATAGCTATTGCTCTAATATAAAATAACATTTTATAACTTATCGAAATATACTATTTTCCTTAATCTTAAGATATCATAATCATTTTAAATATTAGATATTTAAAATTTATAGATAATTTTGGTTTATAAAACAATTATTAGAGATTTGGTAATGATAATTATTGTGCATAGATATACAAAATTGGCAATAAGGAGAGCTTTAAGAATGATCATTGGCCCATCTATGGGCTCTACCAATAGCTTAACAAGTCTCATGGGCCCTTCCAAAAGCTTGTGATTAGTTTTTGACCCTTCCCATAGCATTACAGTGCTCACAGTGTTGTGATACATAGTGACAATGCTTTAAACTTTAACCAAAGTAGTTTAAGGACTTATATGATTATTCGCCCATCTACGAGCCCTTTCAACATAACAGGGCTTTTTATGCTGTGCTTTAAAATCTAAGGAATAACCACTATGCAATGCCTTGGTTCTCCAGAACTACTATATAGGGCTTTTTATGTTGTGCTAATATAAAAGCTTTAAAATTTAAGCAATAACTCCCTTGTTCTCTAGAATAAGCCCTATCCTTTAACGTTATATTTATAATTAATTACATGTATGTTTTAAAACTAACCTTTACTTGTTTATAAAATAAAATATTATATCATATTGCATGAAATCATTAATTTATCTTGACATTTTTAAAGTTATTTTCAAAAAACTTTTTCAAATCTTTAAAAGCAAAAACTCTTGTGGTAAAAAATGGTCCTATAAATGATCTGTTGACAACATTTTTTCTGATAGACAAAAATGATCAAGAGGATGAGTTTTTGCATGATTACAGCGCACACTAGTAGTGTACTTACGCTGGACCCCCTGGGCCACCTGGGCCTCCCTGCGGTGCGGACCTGGTAGATATAGCAAAAGAAATGTAAATTGCCTGCGAAAAAATTTCCTCAAAATAAATTCCCCAAAAATTATTTATTAAAAACTATACATGCAAAATTGCAAATTACATTATTTAGATCCAGTCAGATCTGAAAATTAATGAATCAAAAAAATTTCAAATTATTTGTATCCAAAGTAGAGAAAGAATACTGTGAACTCAATTAAAGTAAAAATGTTTTAATACCAAGAGCAGGAAAATAAAACTTATATCAAAATAAGCCTTCACATTTATTTAGATTGACTTTGTAGGAGTAGGACATTATTATATGACATACTTACAGTATATTTGCCAAAGTCAATATTTTATGTCATTAAATTTGCTATAATTATATTTTTATTATTTCATATAAAAATGTGTTATTTAATTTAGAATATTATCAGTTTTCCCCAAGTCTTACAAGTTATCATTTTGAAATTCTAGTTTGAAATAAGTTGCAGATTGCCGCTCAAGATATTTAAATGAAAATATTTAATTTCATGTTCACTGTATATTTTTCTCTCCTTTAGAAGAATTACAATTTGCACAATATTTCTAAAAACGTTAAACGTTAATTGAATTACTCCTTTGCTTACAATAATCAATAAAATAAGCAAGCAATAATAAAGCAGAAATTTTCTTTTCTGTTTTTAAAAAGAAGAAAAATTAATGTTTTGCAATTTATTCAAAAAG
Source organism: Cephalothrix spiralis (assembly GCA_032353305.1). Classification (NCBI taxonomy): domain Eukaryota; kingdom Metazoa; phylum Nemertea; class Palaeonemertea; order Archinemertea; family Cephalotrichidae; genus Cephalothrix; species Cephalothrix spiralis. Next base: position 7,648 of record JAUCNG010242190.1, read on the forward strand.
TAATAAAAACAACTGAAAGCTTTTATCGAATTACATTGGTCATTGGTGCTACATTGCATTTCAAAATACCAATAGAATTGTAAGCAAGCTTATCATAAAGAGTTTGAAAAGTGCAAATTACATTTGACTCTCTTATTTGTAAATACATGTATAATGCAACACAAAATTCCTCAAAAGGGCCATTAAGGATTATAAAAACCTTTTTTGACTTGGGATTCGCCAATTAACGTACAAAATGAATGAATCTTCCATTTAAACCAAACTCTGGATTATGAAGGTAACCAAAATTAGATAATCTTCAACATTTCTATAGGATCTTGAACAAAAAACTCATTGATAAATGATCCGGCTATGATGGCAAAAATAAATCCCAAAATTTCTGCAACCATCATGCCCCTCTTTAGCCGGTTTTAAAAACCATATCTGATTTTTTAAAGTGGCTTAGCAAAAGTTTTAGAAAGCCTAGGCAAAACTGAGCAAGGCAGACTTTCATTTTTTGCTGGAAACCCATTGCAAAGATAAAATTGGAGCAAAAACACGTAAATTAGTAACACAATTTGACGAAAGAGCATACCCATCTCCATCAGGTGCAGACCTACCGGTATAAAATTTATGTTATATAAAAAGGTTAAAAAAAAGAAACAGTCATTTATGTTACAGAGCCACCAAGGCACATTGAACCATAATCAAGGTAAAAACGAAATTGCAAGTTCTGACAGGGGTGTAGGTCTAATCTTATTAAATGGGAATCCATGTTAACTTTCGTACACTTGAGTTAAATAACTTCTAAATATCAGATTTGACTTCAGTTAAACTTTCGACTTTCGTACAAATCTTAACTTTGATTCCCAATGTATCTTACATGAGTACATTTAAATATTTTATGGGCCAGATTTTTGATAAATTAAATTATTTCCGAATAGAGGTCTCATATAATGTATTCAAACTATGCATACTGAATTGGAACATCTGGCTAATTCCCCACATAAGTTTCATAAATCATTTCGACTACATGTATAATAAATTGTACAATTGTACTATATATTGTACTATATTTTGATAAATCTCACATACTAAGTCAGGCAATTCGTATTCAGGCAATTAAACTTACATACCATTGGGTACTCAATTTTAAAAAATTATTGAAAATGATGATAAAAAATATAGAAAAATAAAGCAAATATGGAGAAATATGCTGAGTTCAAAGATAACATTAAAAGTACATGTTAGCAGAAAACATAAATATGTAAAAGAATATCGAATATTATGTCATTGAGAAACAAATTCAGAAAGTGCATGATTAATGTAACAAAACCTTTCATTAGTATCATTTACATTTATCCCATTCATAAATGACCAATAAATAATCAGTGACTATTGACAACTTATCAAGAAATAAGTTAAAACTTTTGCCAAGATAAAAAAGCATGAGAACCATTCAGTGTATACATCTGTATTGCCATTCAAGAGAGAGAATAAAACAGTCTTAAACAGCAATATCATCATACATGCATCACCTTTAGATTATAAGACTGTGTTGTGTTGATAATTAAACATTCTTTTAAAGAACAAGTTAAAAAGATATTTGAAGAAAGTTATCTTGCAGAGTTTTAAAAATTCATGTTATCAGCACATCGATGGAAGCATTCTATTTTTTCTAATACGCGCGCAGAACTTTTGGCCATATGCCGTTTTAAATGCTTTTTTAGTTATTGCTAAATACTCCGCTATTATTGCATTTTATATTGCGGAGTACTTTGTGCTAAGAAAGCGCATGGAGCGTAAAACAGCATATGGCCGAACTTTGACTGGCCAGGAAACGTAAAGCACTTGACTTCATGCATCCTAACGTTAATAGGGCTAAGGTTAATGCATTAAGCTATAGCTTAATGTCCGCTAAATGATCTCCTTAGTTTGAGAAAAAAAATGAAAAATTCATTGACTACTTCTATTCCAAATCTTCAATTTGCTAGAACTTTTAAAGCGCACAAAACCAGCCTGGTATTTACGTCAGGGTCGGAAATCTATCGTCGGAGCATCACGGTTCTCGTCGTAGTGTAATCGGAATACATCGACATGATCGGAATATAAAATGACTCCGATCATGCCGATGTATTGAATTTCAGTGGTAAAAACCTCATATCTCAAGGTCGGGCATATTATATCAAGTAATTCCCAAAATTATAATGAATTTTTTTTTTCGTTCTTATTCCTGAAATAACCTGATACATATCGGTATTAAATCAATATATGATTTCGAAAGAACCAAGGGTGGTATCGACCTGCCCTTGGGGACAAGATGCAATGAAATTATTGCAGATGTTTCATCAATATTCTGCTTCATTCCGTGACGCCAATTACTACATTGTATATATTAGCATTAATAACTGGCATTAATTGAATTATTAATATACACTGAATATGTAAGTTATATTTTACATTTATTAAGAGATACAATGTATGCATTTCATACTTGAGTCACAAAAGGACAGTTTTATCATAATATTCGCAGTTGTGAAAATAATAATACGCAAGCAGTATAAATACTTTCATTCGATGGCTGAAAACATTTTTAAAGTAAAAGTGAAGAATTGAAATTGAATTCAAAAGATTATCAGCTTGTTATCGTAAAGAAAGAACATAGTATCAATTCATAAACCTTAAGTCAAAATTGCTTTTTTAAGAAAGTGCTTTTGAACAAATAATCATCATAAACAGACCAGATATCAATTAAGAAATTAATTATAGGAGTTTAATTGATTAGCTTATAGACTGGTTTTTTAAAACAGGACTTTTTATATTATTTCGGTCAGGAAAAAATAATTTAATTTTTATTTACTTAATTTATTCTTATCGCAGTTTAAAAAAAGAACCTTATCTTGAATTTTTTTATACTCGAACCCTGATAGGTTTGAACTTCCTGTATCTTAAGACCTTCTTTATTATCACTGATTTGGTCTGTTTGATGACTATACTATTCAAAACACAAGAAAAGTTATAAAGATTTCATTTCAAAAGATTTAGAAAGAATTGTATGTTAAGCAAATATCATTTTTAAGCAACGATCCATACCCTGCTTCTGGTGGTGCGGACCTAGAAAACAATCATCAGAATTTGTTATTTATCAAAAACAAACAAATCAAATATATTTCAATCACTTTTAGACGATTTTCTTTTAATCACAAGATGAAGATAGTATTGTTGTAACAGATTTTTTACTATCTTTTTAATGTAAAGAACAAAAAAATAATTAAATTGGTCATGATATTAAAAATTAGAACATCTTTTTTAAATTTGCATTATATACCTTTGCTTGGAGAGGACTACAAATTATTATTCCTACAGGCCTCATAGTCATTTGTTTTAAATTTTAGGAGATTTTTGAGCAATATTTAAGGAGTGGATTTTCTAATAACTTTCCCTTTGCTAAAAAAAATAAATTTTGTATTACAATAAATTAACATAATCTATGCATATATAATTCATTTTAAAGAGGCTCTAGCTTTTTCATTTTTGGCACAAGCCTTTGCACAAATAAACCTAAAATGATAAAATCTTATGCACCTTTTTATTTTTACACCATTTTTATCAAATTCTATGAGAAATAATACGATTTAAGTTGATACTGGTCATATTTTAAGATATACTAAAATTATATGAGAACTATCAGTCCTTTCTATCTTCATAGCACTATAGAAGGTTTTTTTCTCTCTCGAAATAAATATGATTATATACCTTCTCCTCAAGTTATAGTTTTTCCTCCTAATAATTAAGATTTTTGAAAATTTATATCGACAAGAAAAAATAGTAGTCCTTCTCCTTCTATTATTTTGGAAAAAAATAAAGATTTTAAACAGAGAGACATGTCTTGAATAGAAAATTCATGAACGAATTTACGAATTAATCTTAACATGCAAAGAACAAAATTTAAAGATGTAGAATATGAAGAATTTGAGAAAAGAATTGAATAAAATGACATTTCTGGTTGACATTTTATCGTTTTAATAGACAAAAAGTTTTTAAAAATTTTCAAGAAAAAAAACCATGAGCATCTTGAAGCGATTCAAAAATAGATTTCAACATTTTTCACCTCACTGAAAAAAAGTTCTTTCATTGAAAATATTGCACTGTATTTGTAAAACTTGACTGGAAAAACCATGAGCATTTAAAAGCAATCAGTTGTTCAAAAGAATAAATCTCATTCTTTGATAATGATAATATTACTAAAAAAATCAAATATCTTTTCAAAAATGAAGAGCTCATAAATTGATTTTCCATTTCTATGCTTTAAAAATTTATTTTGTTATAAAATTGGAGTTTTTTCTTCATTTATGGTTCATAGATTTAAAACATGATAAATAAACAATGCCTGATTTACATCTAGAATGCCAATTTTGTGAGCTCTGCATATTAAAATTTCAAATCAATTACCCTCCTTCTTGTGGTTCTGACCTAAAATTAATAATTTCACATTAAAGACTCAAGAATTGTCTACAGGAGTAATGAAATGTTCATGTGCTGTAAGAGGCCATGCACTGTATTCACAGATACAGATTCTATGTAATATAATGCTTGCAATCTTATTGTTTAAAAAAAAGACTTACTGTAAAAACCTAAGTAACCACAGTCAAAATAATCACATTACTGAATATATGCTTCTATATGTTCTGTACTAGCCACTAGTCAATGAAATGGATCGGCATATGGTTTCAGGGAAAAGCGCTTGCGATGGTTAATGGACTTTAGGATGCTTAATTGCGCTATAGGTAGCTGATCACACAAAAGATTGACCATACAGTGTTATTAGATAAGATTATAAATAAATTGAAATTAATATATATCAATAATTAATATTTCAACAGCATTATTGAAATACATTAATTCATTTACAATCATTATTTAGTTTGTAGTTCTCCAAATGTATAGAATTGGAATGTTTAATTACCCAAAAATGTTTATTTTAAATGAAGAAGAAAATAATGGTGACTTGTGGTTAGCGTTAATTGTTACACAACGCTGTAATCGCTAGCTGGACATTAATATCATCTTGATACTTGAGGCCTATTTTATTGTTCATTA
>JAUCNG010243300.1:0-12717 GCA_032353305.1 Cephalothrix spiralis
AGTTATTTATGGCATGTCCGCATGGTATTTGATATTGTCTTGTAGTCTTGTTCATACAGTGGTGGCGCGTCCTGAAAATTTCAGAAAGTGCAGTGTAATAATTTTCTAATTTTCCCTCCCCTCCACCCTCCGGTTATATTGGAGAGGTTTTTTCTGAATTTTGTTAGAAAATATCCATACCTCGCCTTTTGACCCTTATTCCTGCGTGCCGCCATTGCTTGTTGTGATTAAAAGATAATTATATAAATGTTAAATTAAAAGTCATTAGATATAGTCGTCAAACTTAAATTGTAAATATGGACAAGAGCGTTAACAATGTCCGATAAATCGCAGTTGTTTTGCGTTCTCCTCTAAATATCTCCGGAAGAACATCATTTTTTTCAGATCTGAGAGATAGACGGTAAACTAGATTAGTTGACGTTGAATACGCATTGAGGAAAACGCTGGACGATGTTAACGTTTTGAGCTCTTTTCAGCTCAATATTTACAAAACTCAATGCATTTTCATCGTCAACTAATCTTAGTTTGTACAGCTTATTTTTTAGATTTGAAAAAGTGATGTACTTCCGGAGATATTTACAGTTTAAGGGAGAACGCAAAAATCTGCGATTTTATCAGTCTCGCACTGATTGTAGCACTGTTATATATTTTGACTAAGATTCTTGGATTTTGTAAAGTGCAGTTACAAAATCGAACTTAGTTGGAAAACCCGGAAGTGGCATGGAATTCTAATATTTGCCAAAATTGTCATGGAAAATGAAACTATATGTAAAAAACCAGGAAATGTCTAGAAATTTGTGAACAAAATGTGGTCTGGGCAAAATTGTTATTCGCGATTGGTATAAGGTTGGCTGTATAAGATGTCGTCCAAAATTGTGGCCACCATGTAACTGTATAATGTAATACCGTAATAGTGTTTAACGTTGCATGTGACTCTCAATAATGCAATATTTTAACGTAATTGGATAGATAAGAGATTTTGCTAGAAGAATCCCTTAATTAGAATACCATAAGTTGATGTATAGCTAGATATAAATAATATAAATTACTTTTTGAGTCGTTTCACTTACTTACTTAATTATTATTAAATATTTCAATAAAAATTACGATAACTGGTTGAAATTACTGAGGTTTTTGTTTCTAAATGATTGTACTATTTTGTGTTTTTTTCGATACTCATTTTTAATAAATGGAGGAAAAGATTGCATGATTTGTCATTTACATCAGGGTTTACATGAAGGGGTGTGAAACTTTTTGATCACTCTAAATTCTCTGATTTTTAGCCCCTGTTTCCATGTACATGTACGTACGTTACAATCAATTTGGCATGGCTTTATGTTAATTATTTACAAAAATATGTTTTCATGTTTATCTGTACACTGTATATATGTTTCTACATGTATCAGCTCTAATAAGGGCTTCGAGTAAAATGAAAAAACTTTAAGTTTTGTCTTTAAAAGTGAAACACTATTTTGAAACATATGACTCTAAGCATAAATTAATTAAATATCTTCTAATTTTCCAGGCACCAAGCTAATTTAGAAAAACAAGTCACTCCCTTAGATTACGACAAAATCCGAGGAGATCTTCAAAATGCCTCGGATAAAAACATAGCACTTATATTACAAGCTCTACGATGGGTAGGTGATTTAGTATTTTACTACCCGACTTCGTGGTCTGTTTACATTGCTGCTTGTCACTCGGTATATTCGAGATCAAAATATCGTGTTGACAAAAAAAAATCAAATACGATAACAACTGCTGCGGATCTTGTAAAAGCCTATCCGCTGTAACATCGAATATGTTGATATGTTGACTAAATTATTACGTGAGGCGGATGGGAAATATCGGATATGCAAATGAGGCCGTTCTTTCAATCGTACGTACTTCCGATGATTATGGTTAAATATGTAAAATTGATCTGTTATCAGTTGTGGCTTTCTCCCTCTACTCAATAATAATAGTTCCCCGCAACATTTACTTTAATTATTTCTTCTTGCGCCGGTGCAGTGCTCCGAGATACCCGGACCCCCTTGACCGCAATATTTTTTTGGGATCCTCTAGGCCTCTGATGGACCACCCATAAATGGATTTAGAATATGAAGACCCTTTTCAAAATTCATAATATGTATGTACAAGCTAGTTTTGTTTGAATTTGAATTAAATTTTAAAAACTGTTTGTTTATTACAGCGGCTGACCCGTTCTAATCCCGGTGAGATGAGGGACACTGTTGTAGCATCCTTTATCAATAATGACTTGCTTGGATGTGCTCATTCCGGCACAAACAGGGTATGTACTTTGAATTTATTCGAAAAAGGGTAAGTTACAGCGGAATATTTAAGACGGATCAGATACTTAGTATTGGTCCGGCTTTATGGACGTCTTCATTATTTCTTTCTTCCAACTGATCGCCTGTGATCGGTTTCCAGACGATCTTGGTCACAATCTTTAATTGGTTGACTTCAAATTTGGAAAATGAGTTGGAAATATTGAGGAGATGATCCCTATCGATTTTGGGATTGGGTGGGCCCTAAAGTTTTCCAGCTGTTTATAAGGCTAGTAATGAAATTGAACTGAAATTTAAAATGCAGTACACGTAGAAGAATTATGTTCCTAAAATTATGTGCTAAAGTTTCATTCTAATATAATTTAGGCCTATAGTTTAAAGTGATATTTATTTGCAAACTTGGATACAAAAAGGAATATGATAGAATGACGTTTAAAATTGTCGTGTGAATCTTTGCCCATTATATATTATTTAAAAGCACGTAGTTTTGGGAAATAGATAAATCTTAGTATGATGTTAATGCAGTAACCTAATTTTGATTATACTTCTTTTTACAGCAAGCTATTCTCCAACTTCTCAGCAGTGAAAGTGAATACGTGAGGGAATATATCGCCAGATTGTTTAACGCTTTTGCCTCTTTGTGCCAAGGAAGATCTTACTTATCGCTAAACTCAGAATTACTCAAAGCCCTAATGGACAATTTGAGGGCTGAAACAAACGATTCGTGTACAAGAGAAAATATTTTAGGTGCTTTACAAAAATTGAGTCTGAGGTAAGTCATATATTTACTTGTGATATTTGTTGTGAGACTGGAGACAGTAGCATACCAAAACGGTGTATATGATAATATGATATTATAGATGACAAATATCACTATTCTTGCGCCCTATTTTAGGTGATAGGGCTCAACAAACTGTGTGCTTGTGCATCTCTTCAAAGCCAATATCCTGGGTAAGCCACTGACTGGAGGCCGATCACATTATTCCAGCTGTTGCTGATGGTCTAACAGGGTGACCACATGTCTGAAAAACCTGGAAATGTCATGGAATTCCAAAGTTGGCCCAAATTGTCATGGAAAATTGAAAAACTAGTGAAAACCTGGAAATGTCATGGAATTTTGAAAAATAAATGCCGTCCGGATAAATTTTGTTGTCGTGCCTGGTTATTTGGCAGTTGAAATTGATGTCGCGACTGACTGTTATTCAGACTTTTTCAAGTTGTTGCGACTGGATATTTGTGGATATGTCAGGGAAAAGTCATGGAAATGTCATGGAACTTTGTTTTCAGAAAGTTGTAGCCACCCTGTCACGTTTATATTTACATTGTTTGGATTTTAAATATCTCGACAACTGCTCGTTTTAACATACATGTACGTCTATATAAAGATATTACCACCAGATATAACTATGACACTAATATACAAGTTTTAGATGTTGGGAATCGGAATGGCTATTTCGGCCTACCGGTAGTTCATTTCCCTAATATGGCATCAAAAATTATAGTTATTTGCTGTATCTTGGCAATAGTACTCTTATAGATGATGAAAGTATATCCAATACATAAACTCAACATAACTCTTTGGCCAGTATAATTGATAATGACTAATTTAATAATCAATCTGGGATCTATTGTTCTAATATATTATTGTTTACAATTCACTGCACATTTAACTCCTGGTATAAGAATCTCGGTACTTGCTCTATTGAATTCGGTTTTAAAATTAAATTTTCTATTTTCAGGCGAAATATGCAAACTGCTATGATCGTCGAAGACATGGTTGCATGGTTAGTGGATGTTTTAGAAGACCAAGACTCGCTGTCGGACTATACATTAGAATATGCTGTAGCATTGTTAATGAACTTGTGCCTCCGTACAGCAGGAAAGCGAAAGTGTATTCCAATATCTCATAAAACTTTGAAAGTACTCAGTGATTTACTTGGCCATGAAAATTTAGAGGTGAGAGAAAGGACCTTTGTACTTAAAGGCCTAAAAAAGTGTTTAAAAGTTGAAAAAAAAACTTACACTAGAAATTTATATACATGCCATCCATTTTGCTCATTGCAACGATGTTCCAAGTTCTCATTCAACTTATAAAGTTCACATATATTGAGCAAGTTAGTATAGGTATTAATGGGAGATAAAACACATTTTGAAATTTATATACATACCATCCATTTCGCTCATTGTAACGATGTTCCAAGTTCTCATGCAACTTATAAAGTTCACATATATTGAGCAATTTAGTACAGGTATTAATGGGAGATAAAAACATATTTTTGAGCAATACGTGCTCATTGTTGCTCTGTGAGAAAGATTAGGGATGGACACTCTACAGGAAATCAATCAAGCAAAAATGAGCACATATATAGATCTTAAAAGGCTGCAAGATGTGATTAAGGATCTCATTATTATTCATGACATAGCAAGGTTACAACCTCTATAGTACATTTGCGCAACAATAATCCGTTATATAACATATATGAGCATTTATTTATAGCCGCCGAATGACTTTTCGGACACCAAAATTCCACTGAAATTCGGGGTTTAAAAAAATCACGCAGACGGATTTATCGGACAGCGATTGATATGAAACTCATCGGTATGAAGTAAAACATATATTTGGTATAGATATTCAAATGTTCAATTCATCATGTTATCGTAAAAAAAATGTCATATTAGACTTCAGATGCATGTCGCCGATGAGATTTTTGAAAAGATTCACCGATTTATTTTTTTTACCGCCGACGAAATTAAAAAAAGGTTTTGACAAAGGCGTTAACTCGTGACTTGAAAACCTTCCTTTTTAGGGTTGGGGATTTAGCTCAGTAGGTTAAGGGGCTAGTCGTTATGTGCCGGAGTGTTGGTTCCTGAGGTCGCAGGTTCGAATACCGACAGGGTGAAAAATAGAAATATGGTTTCTGTGTCAGTGGTTCTTGCCTCAATTTGGCAATTAGTAGTATACATCTTGTTTACTAGAGTAGGTTTTATGAGGCATTTGCTCAAAACTAAATTCTGAATTCAAATGTAATGTGATTCCGTTTTCAGATACTACCGTATGTTAATGGTACTTTATACAGCATTTTAGCCATTCCGTCCATCCGAGAGGAAGCCCGTGCAATGGGCATGGAGGAAATATTGAAATGTTTTGTCAAAGATGGTCAACCCGATATGAATAGACAAATAGAATTCATCATAAAACAACTTAACTCAAGTAAGTCTTTCAACCCGGGGAGGGTTACTTAAAGACCCTGTTTAATTTTTGACTTTTTAGAACTTAGTCAAGAAATTAATTTTTCTGAAATTTCTGTTAACCGCAGATTTTAATTAAAATTTCACAAAAATTAAGATTTAACATTTCTCATCAGTACGATTTTTTAATTAAAACAACTACGTTTAAAACACATTATGACCAATGCATGTATTGTAAAAGATGAGTTAAATCGCGTATTATGATGCCTTATTAAACAAAGTCTGTTTTTTTTTCAAATATGCAGATGAAGGGTTGTAATTCGCAAGCGACGATATGTCCGGTCATTTAGCCTGGTGACTGACGGGCTCTTGTCTGTGCCATCTCTTCATGGAGCATTTCGTGGGCATAGAGTATTCTTCCGGGCAGAGATTCAGGATTTATAGGACTAATAGCGCCCTAAGAACAACACAAAAAATGCTCATTACTTATTAATGTTTAAGGGAATTTTTTGCCTTTTATATTTTCCCATTATGTTTAAATGTGAATGTCGCTTACATCATTTATTTTGTCGCTTAGGTGAAGAACCTTCCGAAGCTGATTCAGACGATGAAGAAGATGATGAAGACGAGGAAGACCCGGATGCAATGGAGGCCGATTTAGACAAAGCCGAAATCTTAAAAATCTCCCCGAGAGATCTGCAAGGGGAGAAGTTACTCACTTCTAATTACGCCGCGCGCTCAGCTCCGATGTCGGCGCGGAGGCAGCGGCAGTTCGATGGGCTGAGAGGAGATGAACCTCTACAAAGACCAGTTACACCGAGTGTAAGGAAAGCAAATGAGATGATGATGGCAGCCCCTGCAAGGTAAACAAATGTGGACATATTGTTTTACAACGAGGCGAGGAAATCGCCAAAATACGAATCGTCGTACAATACCTAAATTTTGGTAAACCGTTCCCAGATATCATATCTTTGAGTTTTGTTTAAAATAAAATGATTATCTTCAATATTATGGGAGGCAAATGCAGCCAAACTTTACTTTTATACTTCCTGTATACATTTCTACAGTGGATCAGCATCCTACTTATCTTGAAGTTCTGAAATCGACGCTGGTTTAAATTTGTTTAAATATGCGATTTTTTTAACTCAGGCCCTTTTTTATTAATTAAATTTCAAATCCGACGCTCGAAAAATGGGGAAATTTATTTTTTATTTTCTTCGCGCCCGCCGCTAAAAAAGTTTATCGTAGATTTTTATTAAGCGGAAGAGCCACCAAAAAAACCTTTTCTTTGGCCCGTCGCTAAACAATTTTCATGCCCAGGATTTATGTTCCTGCGTGCCAGTTCTTGTGAATTCCGATAGGAGAAACAAAACATTTCCCCCCGCTCGATTTATTAAAAATATTGCGCGAAAATTGTTCTCATTTATATGATTTAGGTAAGACTCTTTGAACACAAACTGTTTTAAAAATCCTACAAGTACAATTGATATATAGTCCTACAAATAGAAATTATTCTCTTTCTAGTCGGGAACTTTAAAATCGAGTTGCTAACCTAAAAGACTGAATGCAGCTCATGTTCACGCGTAGTTTATGGTATTTTATGTACTTTCGTGAATTACGATAAAATACACGCAATTATTAAATATTTTTTATGCTCGTTTCAGCACTACCGTTCCAAAATCATCATCCCGTGGTTCCAACCGCCCTGCATCACGTGATATCGAAAGACCTCCAACTAGAAGTGGCAGCAGACCGAATACAGCTGGTTCCGCAGGATCAGCCGGTTCCGGAGATAAAGTTCCGAGATCTTCAATGAAAACTGGGGATGAAAGGCAACCGGTACCCAGTCAAAAATTACTCGAAAAGGCAGGCGCAGAGTAAGTATTGATTATTTGTCGCCCCTAAATGCACCAGTCAATTAAATGCGCCGGGAGGGGGGTGCCGGAAAATAGCGATGCTTAGCGACGCTTAGAGCGATCCTAGCGCTAGAATTCTATAGATCACCCCGATCCAAGGAATTCCTTTAGCGCGAAGTCCCCGGGTGGGGTGGTGGTACACCTACACCTACACATAGGTACACCTACACATAGCTCTTCAGAGCGCAATTTTTTATATGGTATTGAAAAAATGCTTATTTATAAAAAAGCAAAATACAGATGAAAGTTATTCTTTCTGAAGTTTTTCTGCTTTTTGCTCATTTGTTCCATTTGAAAGCAGATTTTTTCTTTAAAAAATAAAAAAATATATAAAATTCCCCGAATTAATATAAAATGCTCTATAGTGATCCTGTAGCGACAGATAGCGATCGAAAAAGTGTCTCCGCCTTTTCTATCGAATCAGAGAGTTAAACAGTAACAATGAGACTGGATGTCAGCTAACCCTTCGTTTACTATATTGTATTCACTATTTAATTGATATATCATTTTAAAAATGTAAGTCGTAGCATGAGTGGTTCGGTTACGCTACCCGTCAAATGTATGATTAATGGACAGACAGCTGTGATCAGCTGTTTTGTTAAAAATGTAAAGAAATCATGTTATTTTTTGTAAATCCTATTTCAATTTTTAAAAAAATGAAGGTATCAAGTTAATAGTGAATACACCTTTTTTTTATAGAAGGCATACATTTATTAGAAAAGCATAAATATTTAAAAACAAAATAATATGGTAGGATACACATCAAATGTTGATAGGCAATTATTTTAGAGGAGTTAAATGTAAAAGTATTACGTAGTCTATTTTTAATAGTTTTCTGCGATAAAAAAATATATTCTGATTTTTGACTGAAAAAAAGAGTTAAAACTTGACAAATTATGAATAAATACAAACACACTCCACCCAAAATAGATCCCAAATCGTTAATTGAGCATATAATCAATCACCTATGTATATTGATAATATAATGTATAGTACATGTGCATAATATTATGATGTAGGATTTTGTCATAAATTAGTAATCATAGATTAGTCTAGTTCCGAACACAATTTACATAATTAGTAAAAATATACCTGCAGTACTGTCTACTGAATCAGTCTAGTATACCGAATGAATTTAACATGAATTAGTAAAAATTTAATTTTAAAAACAGATTTGATATAAAATAATGTTCTCTTGATAGAGAAGGCTAATTCTATCACCGTGTACGTGCATCTACCTATAATCTACTTGATCATACATAATCAATTAGCTAAATATTGGTGATAAAGTAGTATCCTAGACTAAAGGACAACACAATGAATAATCCAGATGTAATCCAGTGTCTTGTTTAGGATATATATTATGTCTTTTAACCAATAGCAATTCAGGGGGTTCCATTTCTGCTTTATTGCAAAATACACTCCATGCAAGATTATATCAAACTTTTGTTTTCCATTTTGTTCATGGAAAAATGCAATGTTCAGTTGTTATAATCCAAGAACTACGAACACAGTATCCAAAATAATCGTAATCCTCCAATAATTAAACTATCATTTTAATTCATCAAATAAATATTTGCAACAACTATAAAGAAAGTCTAAAGCGAATACATGTAACATTCACAGTCTGTTAGTCTTGGATAATGAATTAGTCTTGCATCATTCACATGCTGTCTGTTTTTTTATATCTCTGGATAATCCAATGAATAATCCTAATTTTATAATCCAATACAGATTAAGTTAATTCAAAAGTCAGGAGCTACATCACGTGTTCGTGATGTAGCCCCTGAAATAGTTCAATTTCTGTTTACTGCTCAATGAAAACTAATCTTTATGCATCACTTGTCTTTATGCACCACTTATGCGCCACAATAATCCAAATTTATTCAAACATAATGTAATATATAAAAAAAAAACATAGAATACATTTGAATTGTTTATTATATTCCTCGATTATAATCCAAAAACTTCGAGTATCCAAAATAATCATCACTTCTTTCGGTTTAGTCTTTCACGAAAAATCGTTTTTTACACACACTTTTCAAGAATGTCTAGATATACTTCATTTAATTTAAAGCTCACTTCAATATATTCTAAAAGAAATTCAGTCCTGTTTGGTTTCTGCTTTAGGAGTAATCAGAAACTGAATACTTTCAAACTTATAATTGGGGTATTAATCCTGATCATGATCACTGTCTTGTTCTTCAAGAATATCCGCCTCTCGCTTCTGATTAGATAAAAGGCCTTCATATTTGTCTTTTAAATTTTCACAAAGATGCTCTGTAGAATACGTCAAATACGAACTGGAACTGCCTGTATCCGATATGCTCTGCAAGGCTGCATTCATTTCATCGAGCATATCGGCAGGACTTTGTTTATTTCCATCTTCAGCTTGCAAATCGGAGAGTGTATTTGCACATTCAGCCGCTTGGGGTCTATCAGAAGGATCATCAGCTGTCAATGCTTCAGTCATGCTTCTTATTTCTTCAGGTGGATCCACTACTTCAATGAACTTCTTCATATCACTTACTTTATAGTAGGGTATTCCACTCGTCATCTCTAACATCATTATTCCTATATTATAAACATCACTCTTCGATGAATACATTTTCAATTTGCTTCTTATTTCAGGAGCACTGTATGCTCGCGTTCCCTTAAAACGTCTTGTAACCTCTACATCACCTTTGATAATGTCAGCTAATCCAAAATCAGCTATCTTAACAACGTTATCATTCGAAAGCATGACGTTTTGCAACTTCAAGTCTTTGTGAACAAGTGACATGGAATGAAGAAACGCCATGCCTATGTGAATCTGTTTACTCACATTTATCACATACTGTAGACTATCCTTGTACTGTGAAAGCTCTTTTCCTAGTTTTCCTGGATTTCGGTTTTCTGATTCTTCAGAAGTTATGAAATGTTTATGTAAATCCTCTTTGCACAACTCCATCATGATGCAAAGTGAAAAGAAATCATCATTTGGTCTAAGATCCAAGCTATAAAAATGTACAATGTTATGATGTTTGTATTTTACCATTTTCATTGCTTCCTCTTTATACAAGTTCACCAAATCCTTTTTAACGTAGGACGAATGCATACTGCCTCCTGGTTCGGTTGATGTAAAAGTTTTCAGGTTTAATACTTTTACAGCTATGTCAATGTTATGCGGTTTGGAGAAATATCTAAAAACTTTGCCAAAGCCTCCTTCGCCCAATAATTCTTTAATATTTGAATTATCAAATGCTTCATCATCAAATGTAACATCTTCTTGAATTATACACAAACCCTTTGCAAGTAATCTTGTGAAATGACTTTTTATGTAAAAAAACCAATTTTTTTCAGTGGTAATTTGTTCTTGTTTGAAATATTCATTTTGTAGATCCGTAAAATACGGGTAAATCTTTTGCGCCAACTGCTGATACTTCACTAATTGACCTTTAAGTAATTCATATGTTTCTTCTTTCATGGATGCCTTAAATAAATCAATTACCTCATTGCATTTACTGGCTTTTTCAAGATATATTTCTAACTGATTAAGATTCAGATTTTCGTGAAATCGTTGTACTGGTTTAGCATCTGATAAAATGCTACCGTAGCCTTCATATTTTGAGACCTCTTTCAATAATTCCAATAAATTGTTTGAATGCCCACCAATAATACTACAAATCATTGCAGTGTATATTAAATCCTTTTCTAATTTAATAAAAATTAATGTAATTTCGATAAATCCATTCAAGGCAGCTAACCATAAGGCATATTTGATAATGTTCTTGTATTCAGCTTCTGATTTCAAAAGTTCTTCAACAACTTTGAAATACCCATTTTGAGATGCTACCATTAATGCTGTTGAACCTGCATTATCCGTTTGATTGACATTTGCATGGAATTGTATTAGTTTTTGAACAATTTTATCATGCCCAGATTCCGATGCAATATATAATGCTGCCGCTCCACTTTGTAAAGTCAAATTAACATTCGCCTCAGCTTTTAAAAGTTCTTCAACAACTATCAAATACCCATTTTGAGATGCTACTATTAATGGTGACCAACCGTCATTATCCGTTTGGTTGACATTAGCATTAAGCTGTAATAGTTTCTGAACAACCTGATCGTGTCCATTTTGTGATGCTGTTTTTAATGGTGTCGAACCATCAATTCTCGTTAGATTGACCTCAGCATTAAATTCTAATAGTTTTTGAACAACTTTATCATGTCCATTTTGCGATGCAATATATAATGCTGCCGCTCCACTTTGTAAAGTCAAATTAACATCAGCCCCTGCCTTTAAAAGTTCTTCAACAACTATCAAATACCAATTTTGAGATGCAACCATTAATGGTGACCAACCGTCATTGTCCGTTTGGTTGACATTAGCATTATGCTGTAATAGTTTCTGAACAACCTGGTCATGTCCATTTTGCGATGACATATATAATACAGTCTTTCCACTTTTTGAAGTCAGATTAACATTAGCCCCTGCTTTTAAAAGTTCTTCAACAACTATCATATGCCCATTTCGAGATGCTACCATTAATGGTGTACAACCGTCATTATCCGTTTGGTTGACATTTGCATGGAACTGTAATAGTTTTTGAACAACTTTGTCATGCCCCTTTTCCGATGCAATATATAATGCTGACTCTCCAATTCGTAAAGTCAAATCAACATCAGCCCCTGATTTTAAGAGTTCTTCAGCAACTATCAAATGTCCATTTTGAGAGGCTACCATTAATGCTGACCAACTGTCATTAACCGTTTGGTTGACATTAGCATGGAACTGTAATAGTTTCTGAACAACCTGATCATGTCCATTTTGCGATGCTACCATTAATGGTGTACAACCATCATTTCTAGTTTGATTGCAATTAGCGTGAAACTGTAATAGTTTTTGAACAACTTTGTCATGCCCATTTTCCGATGCAATATATAATGCTGACGCTCCAATTCGTAAAGTCAAATCAACATCAGCCCCTAATTTTAAAAGTTCTTCAACAACTATCAAATTTCCGTTTTGAGATGCTGCCATTAATGGTGTGTAACCATTGTTTTTCGTTTGGTTAACATTAGCTCCATCTGTAATTAGCCGCCTTATATCATCTACGTTTCCCGTTAGTGATGCAAAATGCAAGGTATCACAGAAGTCGCAATCTAGTCTCCGATTCATCTTAACCACTATTAAGGTTATTTTAGATGCCAATCTATAATGAAACTGTGTATAAAGGGATGTGCAGTGTAGTCGATTGCATCTATGTTAAGTCTATTTCACTATATTCGGTACCAGTAGTTTACCCCATCTATTGTCAGAAAATAATCCAATTAATCCA
>JAUCNG010244411.1:4923-19428 GCA_032353305.1 Cephalothrix spiralis
AAAGGTGAATTTTCTGTTGCTGTACAGGAGGGCAAGACTCCTGAAGAGACAATTGAAATTTTGAAGAAAACCGGAAAGGTTAAGCCTTCTGAACTTAGAAGTGTTGAAATATCAACTGTGACTAAGCCCAAATTGGAAGTTCCTATTACTGAAATCGTCGCTTCTCAAGAAAAGGAAGTTACAATGGTCGTAAAGACAACTAAAGGTGAAATGAAGGTATCCGTTCAAGAAGGCATGACTCCTGAACAAACCATCGAAGTTATGAAGAAGACTGGACAGGTGAAACCTTCTGAAATCAAGGGTGTAGAAATTTCGACAGTTAGCAGGGTACAGGAGACACCAGCTGCTGTTCAGATCGAACCACAAGTACAGACTGAAGTCATTTCCAAAGTTGAAGTTACAAAAGTCGAAACTAAGAAAATTCCTGAACAACCTAAGAAAGTCAAATCAGAAGTTACAGCTGAAGCTGGTAAGTGTTTTTTGTTTCTTTTGTTTTTGCTTATTTTTTTCTTTTACTTTATCTCACCAACTCAGTGTAATAATTGTTTAAACAACATGTCGCTGCTGTTGCTGTTGTGTGTTTGTGTAATTTTTCTGTTGAGTTTGTGTTTATACATGTTTTAATTCATTTTTAGTTTCAGGACTTTCTATTTATACAAGCAGTGTAGACCTCCCTAGTAAGGTTGAAAGGTTATCAGAGGTAGCAGAATTAGAACATACAATTGAGGGGGCCCCAAAAAGGGTTTCTGTTTCCTACCTTAGTACTAGTAGAGGTATTAGTAGAGAAATACCGATATTTGAACGTGATGTGTATGTTGCATCACACACGTCACAAATTGAGGCTAAACCCCAACATGTTTCTGTTCTTTCGGTGAGAACAGAGAACGATCACGTTACCTTGCCACTGGAAGGAGAAGAGGCACCAGATAACGTCCTTTCGACATTATTCATGTCTGGTGTCATGAAGTCAGCTGACGTTAAAGATGTTGAAATTATATCGACTTACAAATCGCATGGTTTAGTTAGATGTAGTAGTAAAACTTTGATAGTAGCATTAGGTTCCGGTGAACGTAGAATCCAAATAGATGAAAACCAATCAGTTGAAAATGCGATACTACTACTGGAACAGAGGAAAGTTCTACGGGCTGATGAACGTAAATTTGTTAATGTCGAATTGAAGATATATTCCCAATCACTTGGTGAAGTTACCTGTCTAATTTCGAGGGAAAATAATCAATATTTTGCCAATATATCATATGCCCAACAAACCGATATTGTTGAATTTGAGACTGGAAAATCACTAGACTCAAGCATAGCTATGGTCATAACCGTAGTTGGAACAAAGTCTGTTGTGGAACAGTGGGTAATAAGAGATAAAATGTTCAATATCTCTTCTACACCTGCTGAAGAGGAATGCATCATGATTGTTAAATCACCTACTAAAGGAGAGCAAGTGTTCCCATTGGAAGATATTGATGATGCAGAAAACTATGTCGCAACTTTACAAATCCAAAATGAAATACCAAAAGACTTAACTGAAGTCGAAGTTATAAAGACAACCAAGCCGACGACTATTAAAATTGAAACAAGAGATGCAGAATTGATTTTACCATTACTTCCGGGCAAATCTCCTAAGGAAGTCATTAGCTTTTTGATTGAGAGTGGCAAAGTTTCATCCACTGAAATTTCCTCTGTTAAATCAGTATCAACAAGCCAATTTGCTTCCCAAATTATTGAAGAAAGGAGCATAGAAATTTCGACCAGAAAAGGATCTCGAAAAATTTCGCTTACTGAAATGGACAAACCTGAAGAGATAATTAAGAACATGATTCAGAAAGGAACAATTAAGGAGAATGAGATATTGTCTACTGATGTTGTTACAAAAACTAAACTGCTAGCAGAGAAGACAAAGAAATCAAAATTTGTCACAGTAAAATCTAAGGGAAAAGAAATATCTGTACCTATTAATCCTGATGAAACTGTTGAACAAACATTAACGGATCTTGTTAAAAGAGGAAGCGTCTTACCAGAGAGCATTCGTGATGTTGAGGTCGTAGAGAAGTATGTACCGGTACCTCAGGAAATTAAAAAATGTATTGTTAAGACAGATGAGAAAAATATTTCTGTTCCGATTTCATCAACACAAACTACAGAGCAGATAGTTTCAATGCTTGTTTCTTCTGGGCAAGTCCAAATGGATGACGTAAGAGATGTTCATATATCAACCGTATATGTCCCTCCAAAGGTTGAAATGGTCGAAGAGAAAACTCTCGAGATAGTTTCAAACCTAGGAAAAGTTACTATACCGGTCGGGTCTTATACGACTAAACAAGCAGCACTCTCAGAATATACAAATACCCATAAGTTAATGGTTTCTGACATAAAACAGGTGAAACTGACTAGATCTATAAAACCAAATGCCAAGGAAGAGCAAACAATTATTCGCAAACAACAATCTGGTGAAACATCAGTCATTGTTTGTGGCGAAAAAGGTGCATATGTTAAAAATGTCAGCAAGGGACAGACAGTTGATGACGTTTTCAATGAATTGAAAATAAATGGTAAATACGCTCCCCTTCGTGAGGCTGTATCTGAACGAGTCACCGAGATTCCCTTGTTGAGTGTACTTCCGTGTGAAATGAAAGTTAGAGTTGAAATGTCATATGGAACAGTAACTGTACCAGTGAAGCCCAGTTCTTCTATGACTCAGGTTTTACAGTCTTTTGAAACCTCTGGCAAAATAATTCCAGAAACAGTGAAAGAAATTGAGCTACTGACTTATGTAAAACCATGTGTTGAGGCAATTAAACCACGTTCTGTTGATGAGAGTAAAGCAAAGCAACTCGTTATTCAAACAAGCACCAATGAGTACCATGTTTCAGTACCTGTGGACTCCACTCCCCAAGACACATTGCAATTACTTCGAACATCACACCAAATTGACCAAAATGATGTAAGGAGTATTATGATCCAGCCAGAAGCTGATCAAACTTACACGTGTTCAAGAGAAATCCAAACTGCTGTGGCTGATATAGTAAGTGAACAAAATGTAGTCATTGAAACAAAGCAACGAAAAGTAAGCGTTCCTCTTCGAATGAATCAATCTCCAGCTCAGAAAGTTAAGTCTTTGGCTGTGTCCGGTATTATCAATGAACCAGATATAGTAAAAACTACTGTAGAGAGACAAATCAAACCATTGTTTTCAGGAAAGGTATTGCGTAAAGTATCTGTACTTGAAATGGACAAAGTGAACACTGTTGTCGTCAAAACTGATGATGGTGAGATTAAAGTCCCAGTCAAAAATGGACAGACAAATGCAGATGTTATCTCTAACATAAAGAAAACACATACTTTGTCTCCACAAGATATCAAGTCAGTTAATATTGTCTCTGAGATTAAGCCGAGTGAGACCTCCCAACTTGAATTCAGCCCTAAATCTAGTAGCACCATGAAAATTACAACTACAGGATCTCCAATATATGTCCCTCTCGAAGTTGGCAAATCTGAAGAGGATGTTTTAGGAGGCCTTACCAAATCTGGAATTATTACCATATCTGATGTTTTGCGGACAGATATCATTGCGCCTTTAGTCTCTGCAAAACCAACTGAACGAAAGAAATCAGCTGTGTCAATTATTGCAATTCCAGTTCCATCTGGAATGAAGAAAGAAGAAGTTTTAGCTAAGATGACGTCTTGTATTAGTCCATCGGATATTCAGCAAATTGAAATTGTCACTAGTAAGAAGCAAGCTAAACCGGACAGTGACTTGAATTTTGTTGAAGAAAAATCACTAGTTGTAAAAACTAAAAAAGAAGAAGTCATTGTTCCGATATCTGTCAGCAAAAGCCCTGAAAGTGTTATTAATGCATTAGATAAGGCTGGAAAAATAGATTCAAGTGAAATTGAGACTATAAAGATAGTGACAAATCGCAAGTATTCACAACCTTCTGAACTTCCTATCATACCAGGAAAACTTCAAGACGTACCAGCTTTGAATACTGTCAAAGCAATTTCAGTTGAGATCTTTACCAAAGAAGCTAAAATTACAGCTCAGGTTCCTGAGGGCAAATCACCTGAAGACACATTAAAAGAGTTGGAAAACGCTAAGGTATTCAAAGATTCTGATATCAAATATTATGAAGTAATATCGGAAACCAAACCACAAACCAGTGTTTTGTCTTCTCCAAAGTCAACCACAATAGAAAGCAAACAACTTTCTATTAAAACAAATAAAGGTGATATGACTGTTGCCATGGAACCGGGTAAATCAGCTTCTGACACTGTCGCTGTACTTGAAAAGAAGGGAACATTAAAGGAAACTGATATTGTTTCTTTGAGCATACAATCGGAGAAAAAGCCATTAGTTATGGACAAGTCTACTAAGTATGCAAAAGACACAGATCTAATCATCACTACAAAAACTGGACAAATAACGTATCCATTAAAACCCAGCCAGGTGCCCCAGAAAGTTATTGCTGATCTTGCTTTACCTAATGTGAAAACATACGAAATTGCTACAGAAATTAAACAAGTTGATGAAGTGAGAAAAACTCAGGAACTTAAACCTGTTATAAAGGAGCGTAAATTGAGTATAACTACAAGAAAGGAAAGTATAACAGTTCCATTAAAACCTGGCGAAACTCCAGAAGATGTTATAGAAAAGTTTAAAAAAACTAGTCAGGTTAAATCTTATGACATTGTTGATGTACAAGTTTTAACATCTGAAAGACCATTTGTCACAGCAAAAGAACTACAAAAGGAAGAGAAATATGAAGAAGCCAATACATTATTAGTAACTGTGGGTACAATGGTGGAAGCTGATGTTGCTAGAACTGAATTGTTTCCTCAAATAGAACCAAAGCCAGTTTCTGAACTAACTCTTTCCTCTGACACAACAGATACAAATTTGGTCATTAAGTGTACAACTGAAGATGTTGTTGTCCCAATTTTGCCACTTTCTACACCAGAAGTTGTATATTCATCATTAATAATTGCTGGCAGAATTAATGAGTTAGATGTTAAGGAGGTCGAAGTTGTCAAGACTAGAAAACGAAGTTCAGTTTTTACAATTGAACCAAAGATAAAAGAAGGTGTAATAGACGTCCCTGTTCTGAACATCAAAACATGTGACGAAACAATCATCGCACCATTGGATAAAGGTTACACTAAGGATGATGTTATTCAAACACTTGTTGATTCAGGAAGGGTTAACAAAGCAGATATCAAGGAGGTTACTGAAGGCACAGTCGAAAAACCAATATATATAACTTCTGAAGACAAGGTTATAAAGAAGCCGGTTTTAATTGAACAGCTATGTATTCAGACAACAGGTGGTGACATAGTAGTGCCGTTAGAAGAAAATTTAACTCCTGAAGACTGTGTAGAAAAATTACAAAGCAGTGGCTTAGTAAATCCCGCTGACATTACTGGTGTATCTGTTACTTCGTACAGTCAACCAGAACATTCAAATATCACGGAAGTACATACACTGGTTCCTGTGCAAGACAAAACTGTTGCTGTTGTTGTTACCAAACAGGGAAAGTTTTTGGCTCCTATAGAACCAAATCAGCGTCCTGAGGATGTACTGATTAAATTGCAACAACAATTTGAAAAGTCAGAAATCCTTGACATGAACGTCGATGTAATTAAAAGGCCTAACTTTGACTCAGTAACAGACATTGAATCTGAAGAAGAAGAGATATCAGAACAAAAAACTGTTGTTAAGACACGGAAAGGTTCCATTGTTGTAAAACCGAACCAGAAACCCCAACAACTAATTGATGAATTAAAGAAATCAGGAGAAATTACATCTAATGAACAACCAATGTATGAAGTATATACGACTGTTCATAGTCATAAACCGGCACCGTCAGTACCAATGGAAAGAAAAATGATTATCCGAACTGCTTCAGAAGAAAATATTATACCAATCTCATCCGATACAACTCCCCAGGAGGTTTTAGAAAGCATGCATAAATCTGGTAAGATTCACATAGAAGATGTTATGGATGTAAAAATTGTTTGTTCAAGTGAAAAACCACATCTTGTGTCTGGACCAAAGATCAAACGTATGTCAATCCAGACAGCTACACAAGAGGTAATAGTTGAAATTGATGAAACAGAAAAACCAGAACAAGTTATTGAAGTTTTAAAATCTACTGGACAATTGATTGCATCAGATATCAAGAGTTTCGAAGTAAGACCAGATTATAGATCAACTTTGGATAGTACAGTAGAAAAAACAATCAATTTACCTATGGTATCAGAGACATTTGTTGAAATCAAAACTCAGAAAGGTACTCATGAAATACAACTGCCTCTCGGAAAGAAGCCCGCAGATGTTGTCAGTGAATTCAAGAAGTCTGCGAATATTAAAACAACTGAAATTCTCACTACAGAATGTAAATCTTATCTTAAACACACGGTTCCAGTTGATGAAGACGCCCCAGCACATAATGTTGAAAAACTGCTTATTGTCACTACAAAAGACGATGTGTTAACTATTCCTGTGGCACCACATAAATCTGTTTCCCATGTATTGACCGATCTTGAAAAAGTTGAACCTAACATTAAAAAGGTTCAACTTACAACTAAGCTTTGTCAACAATCGGAGCCAATCACAAAATTGAAGTACGAGGTCCCGATGAAACGCAAAAGTTCAATTTTAATTTCAACTACAAGTGGAACTGAATGTATTTCATTGGCGGAGGGTCAAACCAAAGAACAAGTTGTGTCTTCATATGTAGCTGAAAAACATTTGAAACAGACTGATGTCAAATCGTTTGATATCATTGTTCAAAATCAACCGGATTTCGAAGTTTCAAAAGGAGAAGAATTGAAATCTTTGGTTGTTAAAACTAGAAAAGGAAGTTTCCACATCCCTGACATTGGAAATCAATCACCTATTAAAGTGATTGAAGAATTAGAACAGAAAGGGGAACTTAAAAAATCGGATGTTGAAGCCATTGATGTTATTAAACAAATCGATGTTAAGGAGGAATACACGCCAAGTGAAACCAAATCACAAAAACAACATGTTTCTGATACTGAAACTACTTCTGTTGCGGTAAAATTAGTTACTTTGACTGGAGAAATATCGGTAGATGTACCGTCCGAAGTTTCTGCGGAAGATGCAATAAAAGAAATTACTGAAAAGAGAAATATTCAACCAAAAGATATCCGTCGCATTGAAGTTGTTTCAACATCAAGAGCTGTAAAACCAGATTCACCAATTATTGAACCAATTTCGTATGTTGAAGACAGAGAAGTCTCAATAAAAACAAGAAGTGCTTCAGTAGTGGTACCTCTTATTGGGAAGAAAACTCCAGACATTGTAATTGAAGAGCTCCAAATAGCTGGAGAAATCGATGTTACTGATATTCAAGATGTCCAAATCAATACAATACGTAAACCTGTTGAAGTCCTTGATGTTGAGAGAATTACACCAATGCGTCGAAAATCTAGTGTAATACTCAATACTAGAAAGGAATCGTTCATCTGTGAATTACCTGAAGGCTCTACAGTTGAAAATGTCATAAGTAATCTTACCGAAAGTGGGGACCTTGTACCAAGCGATATTTGTCATTTTGAGATTCAAATAGATTCAACAGATGATGCTCCAAGGCCAGTCAAAGACAAAGTTGTAACTCGTGAAATGACATTTGAAACTTCAAAAGGAACGGTTACTTGTCCTTTGTTAATTAACCAAAAACCAGAAGACAAATTGAATGAACTAGAAAAAGAAGGTTCGGTTAAAAAGTCTGAGGTATCTGGTATTTCACTTGATACATTGACGAAACCATTAAAGTCTTCTGAAAATGAAAATACTAAAAAGACATCAACTGTTATTCTTAAAACATCACGAAATGAGTTTACGATTCCTGTTGAACCCAATACTTCATCAGATGATGTAGTCAATGCACTTATCGATGCTGAGGTAATTACTGGCAAAGATATTAAACTTGTTGAAAAAGTAACTACTGTTACCCCTATTGAAGAAGCAGTAGCCAGGAAAAGTGAAGTAAAGGAGAAAGCTATATTGATTTCTACTTCAAAACAAGGAGACATTAAAGTAGATATTGAACTCGAAACAAAAACACCAGATGCTGTTGCTGAGGTGCTTAAAGCTAAGAAAATCCCGGAGAAGGATGTTACCGGTGTTAAAGTCCTAACTACTACTCGTCCTCTTTCTGAAAAAGTACAATCAGCTATTGCTAAGTGTAGGGAAGCTGATGTCCAAATTGTTCTAGCAACGGATAGAGAAACGTTATATCTTCCTGTTCCTATGGGAACAAAACCAAGTGAAGCACTAGCAAAGCTTAAGGAGGATTACAAATCATCAGACATCAAAGAAGTTGAAGTAGTATCTTCAAAGATTCAAAGCAAACCAGTCATAGGTTTGAAATCAGTGGAAGAGAAAACACTAGTAGTAAAGACTAAGAAGGACGATGTCATTGTACCTTTACCTATAAACAAAAAGCCAGAAGATGTTATATCAGCATTGGAAAAGGCAGGAAAACTTAAATCCAAAGACATAATTGGTGTAAAAATTGTTACCGATCGCAAACTGTCACATACAGAAGATCAGCAAATTAAGCCTGATAGTGTTGTTGATAAGTTGTTGGTGCAGACTAAGGACGGTGTTGTTACTAAAGATGTCCCAGTCAAATCAAACACTGCTGTTGTGATGCAGGAGCTTGTCAAGGAAGGTAAAATAAGTGAAACTGAGGCTAAAACGTATAAGGTTGTTTCTGGTGTACAACCTGATTTAGAATCAGATGTTAAGGGAATTCCAGACACCATAGAAAACCGCAAAATGATTGTTAGTACAGCAAAAGGTGACATCGAAATTCCTCTTGACATTGACCAAAAACCTGATGACATTATACCTACCTTGGAGAAAACTAAAAAGATTCGCCCAAAAGATATTACTGGAATAAAGGTAATATCTGATATAAAACCGCTGCATGTTGCTCCAAAACAGAAAGTGGAACAGACAAAGCAAGTTGTTATTGTAACCAAGGACAAAGAAATTTCTTTACCAATAAAACCTGAGGCTCAAACTAAAACAGAACTCAAACGGGTTATTGGTGCCTTAAAGATAAAACCTACTGATATAAAATATGTCAAAGAAATTCTGACGCCAACAGTCAGTGGAAAATTTGAAGATATTCCATGTACTGTAAAAGAAAAGGTTTTGGAAATCACTACATCAAAACAAGAGGTAATCAGAGTTCCACTAGAACCTGGAAAAACTGTTGATGAATTTATATCTACACACGAAAAACTAAAGAAGGTTAAACCGAAAGATATCAAACAAATGAAGATCACTTCAACAGAAAAACCAATCTTTATGGATGCATCAACGAAACCGCCAGCTCAAGAAACTACTCTGGTCCTCACCTCCAAGGATAATATAATAGTTTTGCCAATCGCGCAAGGTAAAACAGAGGAAGAGGTTATTGAAAATCTTGAAATGACAAGAAAATTGCAACTTTCTGAGGTTACCCTGATTGAAGTTATTTCAAAGCCTATGACAATGCCAACCATTTCAAGCAAACCTTTAGTTGTTGAAGATTCTCTCGCCGTTACAACCAAGACCGGAGAAGTTGTTCTTCCACTTAAACCAGGAAAGAAAATCGACGAAGTTCTATCTGAAAACAAGATAAAGGCAAAGGATATTCTAAGTCAAAAGATAGTGTCGTCTGGAAAAGTATTAAAGGATACATCTTCTGAAAACACTGTGAAAAGCACTACTTTAGTTGTATCTACTAATAATGTGCAAATAACAGCTCCAGTTCCAAATAACAGTTCACCAGAAGATACATTAAGGAAGCTAGAAGACACAAAAGCCTTCAAGCAATCTGATATCAAGTACTACGAAGTAATTTCTGAAGTGAAGCCCAGAGAAGCCTGTGATTCAGATATAAAACCTGCAAAACCTGCAGTAATTGAAACTAAAGAACTGTCAATTAAAACCAAGAAAGATGATATCAAAATTCCAATGGAGCCTGGTAAATCGTCAAATGAAATTATCTCAAGCCTCGAGAAGAAAGGAAAACTGAAACAGAAGGATATCCTCTCTGTAAATATTCTAACTGAGACAAAGCCTCTTGTAATGGACAAAGCAACTGACTATGGTGTAGAAACAGAAGTTATTATCCAAACAAAGACAGCCGAAATTTCTGTACCATTAAAATCTGGTGAAAAATCTGAAAATGTTATTGCTGACCTTGCTCTTACTGATGTCACGTCATTTGAAGTCTGCACATCAATCAAACCTGTTGATGAGACAAATGATGTCCCTAGACGAAAACCTAGCATTAAGGAACGTAAATTGAGTGTGACTACCCCAAAGGAAACTCTAGTGTTTCCAATGGAACCTGGAAAAAATAGTGATGAAACAATTGTTGCTCTTGAAAAAGCTGGTAAGCTTAAATTAAAGGATGTTAAAGATGTTCAGGTTCTAACATCTGAGTTACCTTTGATTCGTAAAGCTGAACCTGAACAGCATGAAGAATTAGAAGAGTCAAATTCATTGTTAATCACTACATCTCATGATGAATTCAAACTTCCGGTTCCATCTGGAATGTCAACAAATGATGTCCTTCAGGCACTTTTTGACACTGGACTAGTAACGCCTGCTGACATTTATGAAATTGAGGTTTTGAAATCATTAAACCCAAAATCGTCGGTTGTATCAGAGACGCTAGCTCCAAAAGAGTCATTGAAGCAGCGAAAAATATCAATTCAAACTCCGTCAAAAGAAATCAATTTACCACTTGAAACCAATCAAAATCCTGATGACGTTGTTGCAAACCTAAGGAAAGAAGGGAAAATAAAACAAGATGAGCAACTGCAAATAAAAGTGCAAACAACAACTGAATCACTAGATTCAAAAACCATGGATGTACAAGATAAACATTTAATTATTACAACTTTAAATAATGATGAAATTAAAGTGACTTT
This sequence comes from Cephalothrix spiralis, assembly GCA_032353305.1. NCBI lineage: Eukaryota > Metazoa > Nemertea > Palaeonemertea > Archinemertea > Cephalotrichidae > Cephalothrix > Cephalothrix spiralis. The sequence continues at coordinate 15,892 of JAUCNG010244411.1, forward strand.
AGGCAAGACTGATACTGCTGAAGATGCTATTGAACATCTTATGACAGAACAAAAACTTGCTCCGAAAGATATAAAACTTAAAGAATTAATCACTACTGTGAAACCACAAAAACCTATTGTTCAACTTCCTCACATTGAAGAATTTACCGAAGAAAAGATCATGACTCTAGAAACCAGAAAAGGTCAAATGTCTATTTCTCTAAATGCAAATGAGTCACCAGATGAGGTCATTGATAATTTAGAAAAGAGTGGCAAGATTCAAAAAGGCGATATTACATCTGTACGTGTTAATTGCAACAGATCGCCTGCAATCGCATCAAAGACTCTTGATTTCTTAGTTATCACAAGTGATGGTACTCAAATGACTCTGCCGATTTCTGCTGAACAGTCTCCTGAATCTGTGTATAAAATGCTCGAAAAGACAAAACAAATAGAACCAGAAAAGGTTGAGGCTGTTGATATTATTTCTTCAACTCCAAAGACTGTCGCAAAGATTAAACCTGTCATTTCTAGAAAAATGAGTGTTGAGAGTAAATTTGGCTCTTTAACTCTTGATATTGGAACTGATAAAACACCTGAAGTAGTCCTTGATGAACTTGATAAGAGTGGAAAAATCAAAATATCAGACGTCATTGGGTTCGAGGTTAAGGAGATTCGTGAATCACAACCATCAATTTCAATAGATGACGTTGACGAACAAAAAACTGTCATTATACAAACTGATGATGATTTAATTCGTGTCCCTCTTTTGCCTGGAAGTACCACTGATGCTATTGTTTCTTGTCTACAAAAGGATGGTAAAATTAAGGAAGGTTCTGTACGTGAAATTGCAACAGTCACAACTATCAAACCTACCGCTGTTTCTAAGTCACCTAAACAGCAATCAGTTGTTCTTCAGACTGACCACGGTGAAATTACATCGACTATTATGCCTGGGGAAACAGCTGAAAATACAATTGAAAGAATAACGCACTCCAGTCAATTGTCTGAAACGGACGTAACAGGCTATTATGTAAAATCTGAAGAAACTGCACCTACTAGTGATAAAGAAAAAACTCTTGTTATAACTACAAAGGAGTCGGATCTTACAGTTCCAATTGATGCGGATGAAACGCCTGAAGATGTATTAGAGTTACTACAGAAAACTGGAAAGGTTGATCCAATGGAAGTAACGAATATCACGATATTAGAAGGCCACAGACCATTCCCATCAGTAATTGAAAGACCAAAATTGCCAAGCATTGTTGAAGAAAAATCAGTTATTATTATAACAGATTCTGGAGAAATAAGAGCTAAGATTGAGGAAAATGAATCTATAGAATCGGTCATAAGCAACATTGCCAAAAAGCGTAAAATAAGTCTTCAAGATACAAAGAGTATTGAAATAGTTTCTTCCTTTAAACCAGCCAGCATTCCTGCAACAGGTGAGCGAAAACTTTCAGATATTGCTGTTGGCAAATCAATGATTGTGAAAACAGTTAGCGATGAAATAACTGTACCTTTGGAAGAGAGTGAAAAAGTTGATGATGTGCTTCATTCTATGGTAGATAGTGGGGAATTGCATATGGCCGATGTGAGAGAGATTGATGTTATTAGAGTAAAACCAGATCGATCTGAAACCATTGTTGAAAAACCACAAGTAACAGAGGTAATAGAAGAAAAGAGTGTCGTACTAAAATCCATGCATGGGGACATTTCCATTAATCTGAGTGAAGGTAAAAGTGCTGAAGAGGTTATAACTGATTTGAAAAATACTAACAAAGTTGACATGAAAGAAATTAGCAATATCGAGGTGGTTACCGCGATTTCTGAAGAGGTTATCACTCATAAGCCAGAGCAAGTTGTTACTTGTAAAACTGCTCAAGGAAACGTTAGTGTTTCAACAACAAATGATCAAGATTTAGGATCTGTGGTTGAGTACCTTCAACAATCTGGATTCTGTGAACCTCATGAAATTCATGAGATTGATGTTAAGCAGTACGATGAATACATTGGACATCCATTAATTGAAGAGACATATGAAGAAAAGATTGAAGAATCTGGAACAACATCAGAGACGACAGTTGTTATCAAAACCGTTCAGGGTGAAAGACGCATTTCTGTTGATGCTCACACTAAGCCAGAGCAAGTTGTAGCGGAAATGGAACAACGCAAAGAAATCAAAGCCTCTGATGTAAAATGTTTGCTTGTCATCACTGAGGACATGCCAGCAGATGCAACACAATCAGACCAGAATAGAACAATGATGATAACAACAGATAAAAGAAGGATATCTGTTTCTATTGCTGCTGGAAGCAATTCCGAGGCCGTTATCGCAAATATGGCAAGCCAAGGTCAAATTAATGAATCGGATATAAAATCAATACACATTATGCCATCAGTGAAGCAGCAGGTATCTGGAATAATTGATGTATTACCGGAGCTATCTGAAACCAATTTGGAGAAGAAAATGATCATAAAGCAAAGATCGAGTACAATTAGCCAACCAATTGGACCAAATGAATCACCTGAACAAATTTTCTCTAAACTTCTTGATAGCGGAGAAGTTAATCCATCAGATTTTGTCTCAATGGAAGTAGTTACGAAGGCAAAGCTTGAACCACATTATGCAGAGGTGGATATGGCAACCCCAGGTTTTGCTTCTGTTACAGAAGATGAAGAATCCACATCTGCTGCTGTTGCTTACGCTAAGAAACCTGACGATAAAAAGAAAATTGTTAACGATGATACTATTTCAATCATTGAAGAAGTAATGAATAAAGAAGAAGTTCGTCGACCGGAAATCATCCTCAGGGATCTGTCTGAATTAACACCTGCAGAAATTGTTGATTTACCAGCCTCAATTGTTTCAAAATTAGAGACTAAACACGATTCTGCCACTTCTATAGTTCCAGAGAAAGAGGTTACTTTAACTGTAAAGACAACAACCGAAGAGGTTCCTGTTGAAGTGGGAAAAACCCCAGAACTAACTATTGAGAAATTAGAAAATACTGGTCAAATCAGACCAACGGAAATCAAAGCAGTTGAAGTTACTACTCTTTCAAAAACAAAGGAAGAGTTACCTGTTACTTCAATTATTGCAACTCCAGAAAAAGAAGTCACATTAACTGTTAAGACTACAACTGGAGAGGTTAAGGTTCAAGTTGAAGAGGGCAAAACTCCAGAACAAACAATTGAAAAATTACAGAAAACAGGTCAATTTAAACCTTCAGAAATTGAAGAAGTTGAGATCACTACGCTTTCGAAACCGAAGGAAGAAGGTCCCGCTGCTTCAATTGTTGCTACCCCTGAAAAAGAGGTTATTTTGACTGTTACGACTACAACTGGAGAGGTTAAGGTTCCAGTTGAGGAAGGCAAAACTCCAGAACAAACAATTGAGAAATTACAGAAAACTGGTCAAATCAAACCTACGGAAATAAAAGCAGTGGAAATCACTACACTTTCAAAGCCGAAGAAAGATTTACCTGTTACAATTATTGAAGAAGTAATGAATGAAGAAGTAATTTCTCGACCTCAAATTATTCTCAAGGACCTGTC
>JAUCNG010244412.1:0-12702 GCA_032353305.1 Cephalothrix spiralis
ATTACTGTATAATATGTATGTATTTTTAACACATCAACACGCTTGAATTCCAATTTTAGATTTTACACAAGAAACATTTCAAAATCAAACATTACGAAATTTAACAACATTTTAGGCCTAATTCATCAAAACAAACAAACTTGCAAATTATTGTCCTTCCCTTTCTATACATGGTTAATTAGTAATGCAAGAAAGATATATAATAAATTTATAGTTTTATTGTACAAAAAAGTGATTAATGACAGTTGAAATCAAAAATTTCAAAAATATTAGGCAAATCTAAATTTCAAAAAATCACAAAATTCGTAACTTGTTTTATATGAATTTGTCGTTTAACAGTGATTGCATGGTCTATCGAATAAAATAGTTTTTTTTGTCGTTTTACAGATGTAGACTAATAATAGATCATTAATATCAAGAATAGATGGAAGTCCGCATTTTATCGTTTGTCATTCAAATACAACCGTAGTGCAGTGAATCAGCGTGAGGCAGTAGCTCAGTTGGGAGAGCGTCAGTCTGTACATTTGAAATTCGGGTAAAATCGGAAATAATTTTTTATTTTAATAAGGTTAAAAATTGTTGATTACACTTCTTGATCTTTAAGATAGAACTTAATAATTTATTTATTGCCTCGATCTAAAATGGTAAATTCTGCATCTCTCTCCAAATCTATCAATACTAATGATTATTTATTTAGAAAAGCTGAATTTTATTGAAATTTTTATTTTGCATTGAGAGAGAAAATATTATAATATAAATGGACATCTTGGAATCCGGTATTTTTTTTGGACAAGTTCTGGAACGAGTCCAAAAACAATACCGGATTCCAAGATGTCCGTTTATATATTTACCACACTTTAATCTCTTTTCCTGTGTTTAAATCGATTAAATCATGTCTTTTAAAGTTCAATAAAGAATGTTTTTTAAATCATTTAATTAAATTATGATTCATAGTTTGGCAAGTTCACAGTCACTAGTATAAATTGGCAAGTTCAAGGTTAATTTGTGAATTACGTGTTGATCTTTTAATGGCAGGATATATGAGATAGTAATCGATTTTTAATTTATGCAGTTCAATGTAGTTTGATTCAATAAAATTTACGGTCTTCCGATTGGTTGATGGGAACGGCTTAAAATTTATCCGCGCTAATTAAGATAAATTAAGACGAGATCGGTACTAGTACAGTTTTCCGTAATAAAACTATACGTGTAATGAATCTGACCGAAAATAGATAACAAGTTCATATCGGACTAATAGATGTGTGATAAATTACATGTAGATACAGGTAGATACTGTTTTAATATATTAGTTTGCCTTAAAATAAACTTCATACTCATCACAATAATACTTATAAGACCCGGCAAGAAATGAACGAGATTCTGCTGTTCCATAAGTGTACCCTTTTGGTAGTTGGTATGCAAAACCCAGATTAGAATAACTGCCTGATTTTGTTTTACACTCATTTACAATAACAAGATCATGTCCACTTCCAAAAGTTGGCCCATATAATGATGAACTAAAGATAGCATTACCATATTTATGGTAAGAGATCAACATCTTTTGGTTCTTGTCGACTGAGAACAGGTACGACACACTGCTTGATGCATAACCTCCGTTTCCTGAAAAGGAAAACATCTTATAGGGAAGGCGTCAGATGACTGGCTCAAATAGACACATACTGTTCGCTTTATGAGCATTTACCCTTAGGCTGTATAGACCTATCCCACACTCTAATTTTTTTTAATATATACCGATTACCCCGAAGGGAGGGACAGCGTCCCACTCCACGTATTAAAACTTGCCCGAGCCACCAAGGAGGCTGTGTGCGTTAATGAACTCGCCCAAGGACCTTCACGATAGAAAGTGGTGTCCAGCCCGAGTTTCGATCCCGGATCCCCCGGTATACGTATCGAGCGCTCTAACACTTCGCCACCGCGACAAACAGGAAACGTATTTTTGTTTCCGGATCCGCCAACGAAAATGTTCGATATAAATAAAAGAACAAACAAATTCCACATCCGATGGACTTCTCAAACATCTATATAACTTTCGCCTTCGGATTTCTGTTTCAATATGTAAAGATGCGCTTGACCTCAATTGAATTTGGGAATTTATTTTCGGTCGATTTGAAAGTGCCAGGGATAAGCAAATTATCATCACCTGTTTTTCGAAAATATGCTGTTGTGGATTCACTTCCATTGACGTGTCAATTTAATTTTTTTTTATTTATTTTATTATTCATTCCGTTGACATACAGTGCTGAAATTTATGCTACCGAAAGAAAACATTACTGTTAACAGTATATTCCAAGATTTCAAGCCGAAATCTTTACTAATTTCTAAACGACGGTTTTTTAAATAATGGGCAAAGATTCACACGGTCGTATTTAACGTCAAATGATCTATATGATATTCCATTTTTTGAACCGAGTTGCGCAAATTGGCATACTGAGTAATTGAGTGACAGTATCAAATGCTTTTGACATCTAAAGACAATATTTCTAAACCTTATTTGACATACAGAAATAAGTTGTATTGCACTCTTTCTTCGATATCTGTAGGTCTTTCGTGCAATACAAGCAATACTTCATGGGTATCGAGCCATCAAAAGTTACTGTCACTCGTAATTGCCCTCGTCTGTGACTCGGGCAACATAGAAAATACTCGTTGCGTAACCCTTGAAGTACTATACTCATTAATCTATCTTACCTTGCCAGCTACGATCCGTATATCCACCAAAGATTTGCCCTTCATTCGACCTCACTAAAGTTATGGTAGGTCCTTTATTATCGCATGACGCATGTAATTTGTCTGCTCTGTAAGCATTCTGTGAAGCAACGTAGCATCTCTCCCATGATTTCCCAATCAGCTCATTTCCAACAAGGTGTAGAAGAGTGCTACAAAGTACTCTGTACTCTCCCATCACCAAAGAGTTTCCAAATGGACCACAGTAAACTGTAATGAAATATGAGTTTTTCGGCGTAAAAATAAGTTATTAATGTCAAAACTGTGTAGTGCGGCTCGGTGCCAAGGTGGTAGAGCGTCGGTTTCTGAATCTGGAGGTCCCGGGTTCGGGACCCGGCTCGACACTTCTTTCCATCGGGAAGAACCTTGGGCAAGTTTTCAGCGTACTGCCTCCTGGGTGGCTCGGTCAAGAGTTAGATACGTGGAGTGGGACGCTTTCCCTCCCTTCGGGGTAAACGCGACTGCTAATCGGTAGATAGAAAAAATATATAGTGCGGGATAGGTTTACAGTCCTATTGGGGGTCAATGCTCATAAAGCGGGACCGTATGTGTCTATTTGAGCCAGTCATCTGACGCCCTGACGCCCACTTGATTGTTCTATGTTTAGACTATTGAATAAAATAGGGCTTTGTCGTTTTACAGAGGTAGTCCAATAATAGATCTATCAAGAAAGGATGGAAGTCCGCATTCAATCGTTTGTCATTCAAATACAACCTAGTTCAATGCTTTAGCGTGAGGCAATAGCTCAGTAGGAAGAGCGTCAGTATGTACATCTGAAGTCGGGTGTTCGATCCCCATCAAAATGGGAAATCATTTAATTTTTTGTTATTCAAATATAAGGTTTGAATTTTTTTATTACACTTCTTTAAGTCTTTAGAAAATACCCCAATAATGTTTTTATTGCCTCGATCTAAAATGGTAAATCATGTAAGAATTCACTGAAAATGATGAACGAGCGTGTGATTATTTTCCATATTCAACGAAATATTTTAATATATGGGACATGGAAAATAATCCTATATAATCTTAATCATAATCTTAATGTGCTGCTGTGATATGCTGATATATATCAGTCTCGGGTCTTAATTTAGCTTCTGTGATTATTTTTCATATATATACCACACTCGGGGATTATGAAAAAATCGTTGAATAATCTCCCATTTTCTTTTCCACCTAAAGCAATAACCGTATAATATAGATCGACCGATAGTAAGAAAGCAAGGCATTATGTCAAAATAGAGACGCTTCACGTGATACAAATGGACCAATGGGAATCATTTAAATTAAATGCCTATGAAACAAATGATTTTAGTTACTTACCTTTAACATTGATATGTTGTTTGGCTTTAGAATATTGCTTCAGACCACGAATTAATTTACAGATATCCTGATACTCAAAAATGTAACCCGCACATTTGTCGCCCATTCGGGAACACGCAGCAGCACATTTGAACTGCGAATCCTCAACTTGATACAGTGCCTCCTTTATTTCATATCCGGATTTAAGTTCATAATAAGATTGAAAATCTTCATTTGCCCTGGCATTTTGTATCATGAATAATAGTATTAAAAAGTGAGCCATTAATGACAACGCCATAATTTTCATTACAAAAAAGTAGTCCTGTAAACATGCTTAGCTATCACAAAAATACGCAGCCGCTTTATTTATATAATATAGCAAACTGACGAAGGCTCGTCTAGAGATCTCAAGAGCTTTTGCAATTCTTTTGCGCTATCATTTTGTTGCCAGGGGATTTTTGATGTATTTAGATTAATTTTTTTAAAGCTATAAGCATAAAATGGGGACCAACGAAATGTCATATCAATGTGTTGTGTTATTGTCACATTTATTTCAAATTGATCGAGACTTTGGGTATAATGAGGCTTTTAAAATCCTTCAACATACTAGATCAGAAACTTATCATTGCTCGACATATATTTTTCAGTTTGAATTTGCATCTGTCCACTCAAAATTGATGAAGAGGTCAGCTTAGTTTTAGATGTTCGAATCCATAATTTTTTGAAACTATGATTCACATTCAGATCCATTGTTTCTACATTTAAAGGTACAATTTAAATCCCCCTTCCGGACGGGTGATCGTGGTTGAATAGAATCATGAGAATGCAAACCGGCATACAAATTCAGAATATCTTAGATGTTACCTATATCGAACTTAAGAAGGGTGATTCTTATGTTTCGTTGACCGATCTATATACCACAAAGATGAAAGTTTAATTTTTTCACAAATTTAGTTCGATGTCCCCGCATAAAATGCGTACACTATTAACTGAAAATATAATCAAATGAAATAAAACCGAAATCTTTTGTTAAGGGTCTTAAAAACATATTTTAGTTCAGTTGATTCTAAACTAAAATATATTATGCTTCGACTCACATATTTAAAGAGTAAAATAAATCGACAAGAGAAATGTGTGGCAAATATTGGCACCATGCTTTAATTGTGATGGACAGAGCAAAGAATAAAGGCAAAGATTAAAACCAATGCCGAATTAGCTTAACAGACATCTGATCTGATTAAGACCAGAGTCCTAGCAAATCAAATTACAAGCAAAGATTAAAACCAATGCCCAAGTAGCCCTAGCTAAATGATACCCAAATAGCGTTACAGACTATGTCCTAGCTACATCACGAGCTTGCTGCACGATTGGGTTTAGTTTAAACTGTACAAAACTGTTAATGGCACTAAAAATCCAAGGTACCTGGAATAAAGTACATTTTTTTAGATCTAATCATTAATGCGCGAGCCTAGGCCAAAATTAAAGCCACACATTATCAAATATTAGTTGAGGGGCGGGTGGTGGTTTCGCTTTTCGAGAGACTGCAGGTATACTGACAAAATCTATAATCCCGAAATCTATAATGGACAAAATCTATAATCCCGAAATCTATGATAAAAATAAATGAAGATAAGGCTATTTATATAAGACATAAAATATATACATGTACACAATTGGACGGAAAAATTGGTGAGGGGAAAATAAGGGCGAAAAAGATGAATTTTTAAATAGGGAAATCCCCTAAATTAAAAATCACGCTAATTTTTCCGTCCAATTGTGTATAATATACAACACAAAATTACAAATTTGCCACTTGAAATTTTTTATAGATTTTGTCCATTATATATTTCGGGATCATGAATTTTGTCCATTATAGATTTTGTCCATTATAGATTTCGGGATTATAGATTCTGTCCATTATAGATTTCGGGATTATAGATTTTGTCCATTATAGATTTCGGGATTATAGATTTCGTACCCAATGCGCGGAAAATTTTGAGCGCTTACCACAATAAATTACGTCGCTAACCACAAGGTCGACATTGAAATTGCAGCCATGCGAATTGCTCCGCGCAAAAGTTAAGATAAAAACGTTTTATATGTTTGATAGCATAAATTGTTTTACTAACCTAATCGGTTGGTAAAACTGATTATGTAGACTAAACAAAAGACGTCTTATTTGAGTGATTTTCGCATGCACAACCCTAAAACTCAACTGCGCATGCGTATATATCGAAAATTTTCTCCTTCGCCGCCTTCAGCTGTGGAAAATGCAAAAATTCAGCTATGGCTTTTAGCCTTTTTCTTTCAACTTGCGTGCAGCATGGAAGTCTTAGACCACAACTAAGGTTGATATTTTGCCTCTCACCATTGAAACCGGTCATAAGGTCGAAGAAAGATTATGCAACTTTTGTGATAACGCTGTTATCGAATTCGTAACTCATTTTCGAATGCAACCTTTCCGAACATGGTAGAGATGCATGTATAAGGATCTATAAGGGTTGACCACCACGTTTTATATTTTCTGTAGTGCTAAAGAGTCTCAAAATTATGGCTTATAATGAAGCAAGATCAATGTATCTCACTTAGTAGGAACTATTAGGGGTGCACATTGACGCGGATCTTAAACTAGCTTACTGCGACAAAATTAAAAAAATTAAATGTTGAAAATCATAAATTGTTTGTCGCAGTTTGTTTAATTGTATTTAAATGTTAGAAAACGAGCATTATATAAAAATTATTCTTATTCATTTAAACTCGGGTGACGCGCTCGCGTAGCGCCACAGTGTCTTATGTAGTTAAAAATTTGAAAACTTTAATTCGCTTAAATTTGCCTTATTACCTGAACGAGTCCAAAACATTAACTGTTGACAAAATGTTCATTTATATATTAACTACGCATCGACCATCATTCTACTTTCTAATGATATATTGTTTAACTATCATTAAATTTTACTCACATTTTACGCGATTAACTCTTTCGCTGCCAGGCCTATTTTGAATAAATCGTTCAAAATGAGTGTAATTATCGAAAATCTTAGAACCGAGTATTTTTTAACAGCTTAGACCTTGGGCTTTTTTGTGTATACATGAAAAAACATTTCACGCACCTCAAGGCCTCAAAGCAAGGGAGTGAAAATGGAAATTCGACAAGAAACGGCGAAATTCTGACATTTTGCTAGTTGTTTTGGCAAGCGTACATAACTAATATTAATTAGTTATGAACGCTTATTTTGGCCAAGTGTCAGGTTTCCCAATGGTCGAGGTCCAATTTTATGATGTCCCTCGAATTAACGAACCTATAGGGGTTCTTTGTGGCTATAGACTTTTTTGTCAATCAACTAACGATGCCTTAATGTCAAAGAAAAATAATATAGCAAAAATCCATAAGTAGGCACGGATGATATGGGACGATACCGCACTGACCAGAGACCTGGTATATGAGATAAAAATAGTTCGAAGCTCGTTCTGTATAGTTAGATCATCCTCACTTGTTCGGGAGTCGAGACACTTTGATAGCAGTTATATATTATGATACCTATACATTGGTAAAGACTATCAAATTGTGAAATTGTGGACTTATCATTTTTGAATCTGAGAAAACCAAAATGTGGAACACGTTACAATAGGTTTCAAATCAGAAGAAAAAAACTAGAAATTCTTATCTATCGTCATTCAATTAAGGTATATTATGTATTTTGCAAATGACACCAAAAACGAAAATTCTAGCCATTTTTCGTGTAGAAACAACACACCATATACATGGGTTTGGGACATCCATAAAGAGTCGTCATTCCAGATTGAGGCCTACATCCTCCTCCTTCCAATTTACCATTTGGGCCATTAGGTTTACAAGTGCATTCTGAACCTACATAAAATTCAAATTCAAGATTATTGTTTAAATAATATATAATATGATAGTACATAAGAGGTATTCGGAAATTCCGACACATGGGGGGGGGGGAGGAACATGGGAACATAGCATTGAAATTTCGGGAACAAGAACACCATTTTTTGAAGGAAAAACTGAGGAAAAGCCAAAGTTTCCCACTTATTTCTCATTAACACGCCATATTAGACATTTTCATGACACAAATTGGCCATTAATTAAGAAATAGGCTGAAATAGGGAACATTTTGGTAAAATTGTCGGCACATGAACACGAGAACATAGGGTCAAAAGTACGTGAACATGGGACATACCACCATATTACAAATTGTTAGAATTGAAAAAGAGGAAGAAAAAACCTCTATTCTATCATCATTACTTATTTTAAACAAAGTCTATGTGCATACATAATACACATACTCATTGTTCCGATTTTGGTTCCCATTTAAAAACCTTCCGTCCATGCCACAAGTCTAAAAATGGGAACAAAAATCTAAAAATGGGAACAAAAATGTTTGTTCCCATTTTTAGACTAGTGGATGGAAGGTTTCTTCTTATTTGATGATATTCGAATTGCATTATTGGTAATAAAATGAAAACAAACTTTTTCGCAATGCAGGCACGTTGTATGGTAACGGTAGTTTGTTTATCGATTAGAGAGGTTTAGATATCTCGTTTTTCCGAGAACCAGAAGCGTCTCGTAAAATTTCTCGTTTACGATAAAGAATTTTGTTCAGATTTTTTTACGACAACGAGAACGAGAGCCACTCGTCGAGATTGAAATACAACAAATTTTTCTCCAGATCTTAAGTCGGCCAGGTGGCCGTAGGTGTTCCGTTTTTGTTTCAGAAATCAATGCGGCTATGTCTTTTTGGTTTCTATGATGGTTCAATATGAAAATTCCAAATTTTCAGATTTTCCCCGCCAAAATTGAGGATTCCCGTGATCTAACAGTGCTCGTCATAAATTTAAATGCAGTCCCAACAGCGAACAGTGCTCAAGCAGGGGAGGGGGGGGGGAGTTGTCTTGAAAGTGCATGCACCAACCCGGGTGGGTGGGGTGTTTTTGGACATTGGTCTCACTTCCAAGACCACTTCCGAGACGTGGGTGTCCAGAGGCTTATGTCTTGAAAGTGAAGTTCTTGTCTCGATAATGGGTGGGTATCAAGAGGCTTATGTCTTGAAAGTGAGCTTCTTGTCTCGATAATGGGTGGTATCCAGAGAGTTATGTCAGAAAAATGATGCCAAATGACAAAAAAGTGGTTCATATTTTCAATAATTTATACTCGTCCACCATTTTTTGCACACGATGGAAAACTTTTTTACAAAATTTTCTGCAGCTCAGTTTTTTTGCAAAATTTTGCAAATAATTTTCAACGCGCTCAAAGTTATTTCCTAAAAAGGTGGGTGTTTTTCTACCGGGTCTGAAAAGTGAGAGAGAAAAAATGTCGGCATTTTAATCCTTGTCTGAAAAGTGAAATTAAATGTCAAGTTAGAGATGGTTTGGGGTGAGTGTTTTGGGGTGATGTCGAAAATGTCAAGTTAGTGAAGGGTTGGTGGGTCACATTGTAAGATTTCAGATTTTTTTACTTCGGAGACGTTGGTGCCTGCACTTTCAAGACACCCCCCCTCCCCTGGCTCAAGCAAAATTATAGTTAGTCCCAGAAATGTAGTGGCAAAATTGTACTCGCGAAGGGTAGTCCCAGAATGTAGCTTATGTCACTAAATCGAGGATAGTCTATATTTTATATTTAATCTGTGGTCTATAGATGCACAGGTCTATGGTTCACAGATCACGTGACTTTTTCGGAGGATATTAAACCTTTTCTCGTAATAATAATAATCAAGTATTAAACGATAGGCGGCCTACTAAATTCAATTAAGTCAAGCGAGACGTCACTTTGTTGAAAAAGCATTTGTATTTATTTCCGACATTAGTTGTCCGCCATTTTATTTTACGACACTTAAAACCTGTGTGGTCTAACCGTAGACTAGTAAATGAGAATGGTACGTTGACATCCTCGATTTAGTGATATAAGCTACATGCTTGGACTACCCTTCGCGAGTACAATTCTGCTACTACATTTCTGGGACTACTATAATTTTGCTGAAGTATCTTGGTCAAACCGATTTATTTTTCGTCTTGATATAATACCTAAAATTGTCCAGCCTCGGGATCTTCGCTCAAGATATCCACTTGCAGTTCCCCCAGATTATCCTAAAAATTGCCCGCTCTGGGCCTAAAGCTCATCGGAAATACTTACCCCAAGCCTTGACGACTGTCGTAGTCTGAAATGAAATGAAAGTATAAAAGTGAATTCGAAAGGCCTCATATTGATCAAATACGGTAATAGGATATACATGTACGATGGTAACAGGTCTCTGTCTTAATTAGAGTAATCAGGGTTGGTGAGGTCGAATCGCCCCCCTAACTATTTTTTCCTGCCATTTTCTTAAAACTCATTGAATTGCCTAAATATGATGTTTTGTATAATATCCGAGGGCATTGTCGCGATTATGACGTTAATGAAAAGTTCCGCTAGGGTCCCCTGATAACGGGAGTCACGGAAAATATTTTTTTTCACGTGCCGCCCTCGGCGTTTTTGGCCCAAAGTCGCTGTGTTTTCAGATCACTATTTTCGATATACATGTATGCCATACTTTTTTTTGAAACTCCGACACACCCCCGTGATCGGGCCAAAGTTTTAAAAAAGTATGACATACAGCATATCAAAACGAAGGTTATGATAAATGCATTTATTTATTTATTCATTCCAAGTTTGAAGGCGCCACCTATCGGCTATTAAGTGTACATTTTAGAGTGGTGTACATGCATTTAAAAAACCGTCATGTGGCGCCCCAGTGGTTTATAAATTTTTGGAGGCTAACATCGCAACTTACCATCAATATTACACAGGCGATGATTAAAATTGTAGTCTTCATTGTTTTAATCTGAAAATTGATATACTTGTTTTTACAATGTATTAGTTTAGAGATGAAAGTAGCAAAGGGTGAAAGGGTGTTATTACGAAAAAATTTTAAGTGTCAGGTTTGTACTTCATTTTCGGAAAATATAATGTATTGTTCTGAATAAGAGGGGGGGTAAAGGGTTAAAAACGTGAACGCGTGAAACGCTAAAAAAAAACCTTACGTGATCCGTGAAACTCGTATTTAGGGTAACGTGATCCGTGAAATTCAAATATCGTCGTCTACATGAAACGCGTATTTACGGTAACGTGATCCGTGAAATTCAAATATCGGCTAACGTGAAACGTGACCGGACCCCCCTTTACCCCCCTCGAATAACTTCCCGAGAGAGAAAAGAATTTTGAGCCAAAAAAAAAACCTTGACCTGGCACCTCAAGATGGCAGCACCAACGTCATACCGAAGTGCCAGCTAGCTCTCATATTTGCAATAGTCTATAATCATACAACTATGTGCGCTATTCTATTTCCTGACGTCGAAAACCCCTATTTACATCAAAATTTCATTACCATATCCCAATTAGAAGTCTCAAAGTTAAGCAAAGCGGATACCATTTTTAGCGGCGTCTCAAAAATTGAATTTTTTTAGTAAGGACACTTCTGATTGAGATTGGTATTTTTAAATTTACATAAAGTAAAATTTACATAATGTAAATTTAAAAAAATTGATGTCTCGTCTCGTAAATTTTGATTTTGAAAGGTGATTTATCAATCAACTGAGAGTCATGCAGAGACAGTTCATAAATTTATTGAAAATACCGTCATAATTTAGATTTTGACGGGTGATTCATCAATCAACTGCAGAGACAGTTCATAAATTTATTAAAAAAAATACTGATTTTTTTAAATAAATTTACATTGATTGAAATTAATTTTCTAGGCATCAGGTGCGCGTACCATGCATTTTTCCAGAATTCAAAGGTGGTATTGGTATATTTTATAATAATTATTTTCGACGTTTATCGTCAAATAGTACTTCATACAACCTGAAAGGTCTGAAAAGTTTTTCAACATCTATACCCCATACACTATGCGACTTTTATGAATTTCGTTACTTTTTGGGTCGTTTGGGTGCTTCATTTGTACATAAAGTACCGGTTAAAACTTGATTGCAATCTAAGAAGAAGATAAAGTTGTCATTATACATTAGGAAATTGTCTCATTTTACATTTCTGCTTTCTTTGGCCAGTGCAGGGGCCAGTGGCGCTTCAGAGTGTAAAAATGGTAATTGTAATAATTGATTTTGAAAAATTAAAAACTCATAATTAGACATTAAAAAAAAACTCGAAAAAAAGACTCTAAAGATTTCCTTGAAATAGTGAATTTAAGGACAAAAATTAATTTGCGATATATCTTTTTCTTTCGTTTATTAATTGGTCAAATTATAATCAATTTATTCATTCATGATATCGTATGACAACGCGTGCAAAAGGTTTAATAAACGCATGCGCCATGTATCTTTTATGATATAGACTATAACACAGTTAAAACATAAAATGTTAATTTTTAAAATATAGATCCAAAGTATATCCAATAATCATAATAAAGTGTACCATGTGCAAATCAAATCTAGTGTGCCATTAACCTTATTTTGAGTCTTTGATGACTTAAGATGCCATCTCACAGAGTTCGATTTTAGTTCACTTTAGCAAATCTAGGTAAATGATGGCCAGTCAAGCGATATGTGAAAAGCAATGTCAAACACCCGTGAGGGGACTAAACCTTATCGGAAATCTATCGTCGGAACAGTCCGGTCTCCGTCGCATTTCGCAGGAGATAATTATCA
>JAUCNG010245523.1:0-12700 GCA_032353305.1 Cephalothrix spiralis
AAGAATATCATAAGGAAATGTTTAACCGGGATGTAAAACTTTCTTGTCTAAACATGTACATATTAACTTACTTAGATTTTACGAGATTAATTTCATTTCCTTTCCCTTTCATTTGAATTATTTTCTTAATTAATTTTCCATGACTTTTGACAAAATTCAAGGATTTCCAGGACTAAAACTTTTTTCCAAGGTTTCCAGGAATTCCAGGGCCAGTGGAAACCCTGATCATGTATACCTAAGGCATTTTTGAGCTGTGTGAAATCGGAAAAGATTTAGTAAATCCTTTCCGATTTCGTCTTAAATCGTTTATATTCTGCGTGATCGTTTTCGAGCAGTAATCAAAAATGGCAGCGGAGTTACTAACTCAGCGAAATCATTACAAGCGATTTCCCAGAGTTTACTTACATCAACAATCAAAAGTTGCAGTACGCGACGACCAATTGACCAATGAGATTGGACAGTTTCAATTTTTTTGAAAAATCACCATCAATGAGTTGTCAACGGGACTAAGTTAGTAAATCGAATTTATCGTGGGAAATCTAAGAGGATTCTCTAAAACAGCTTAAAATCACCTCAGTTTGACAGTAGGTCAAAGGTAATAAATATAATGTTACAAAACTTACTTCACTAGATTTAGACTCATTTGTTTCTGTGCCACTGAGAGACACCTCACCAGACAATTCCTTTTTGGGTATCCGGGGGAGTGAATTTATAGGCTGAAACAAAAAAACGGAAATCAGTACTTGAAAATCGAGCGATTCACAAACAAAATAACGGACTTCGAAGTTCGAACGATTAAATGGAAATAAATTATTTATTCAAGTATTTTTACACTAAAAAATATTATTTTATTATTTAATAATCTGATATAATATGTTAATTTTAAAAGGTTAAAATGTAGTGAAAGGTTAAAATGTAGTGACTAGTGAATCAATTAAAAATAAATAAACCTGAAACAAAACAAGAAATTAGTAAATACATGTATGTATTTATAAACAAATCATACAGAAAATCAAGATTGAAATTTGAATATTTGAAAATTTAAGTTTTCTGAATTTCTGATAATCCCCACTAAGATGTTTGAGAAAATCCACTATATACATGTGTATAATATAAGTACGAAAAACAAATCGGAATGTTTGAAGATAAGATTTACGAATGTTTAAAGGATCAGTGGGGAGGTTAATTGCTTGACAAGATAAGATATTAAAATATTATATCAAATTATTTCAAAAATAACAAACATGAGTGTGTTTAAATATTAAGAAGATAAATTCAAAATACATGGTACATGTACATGTATACACAATCAGACGGAATAATTGACATGTCAAATTCTGCTAAGCTTTCAGAAAATATATAGGTTGATGATTTTTGGTCCACCTACCGGGTTTTTCGCGGGAGTAGGCGCGGAGATTTTTTAAGAGTTTAACTATTCGGTTTGATTGTGTATATTACTAGCCATATATAGAAAGGATAAATTAAAACTAAAAATACAATGTGAATTCAAAATTCAACATTTTTTTCAACGAATAAGCTAAAATCTATCACACTGCTTTAAATATTTAACTAATAAAGGACGTAACTTATAATTACTATACAGGTTTATGGAACTTTTAGAGTTAAACCTTCAGACCCTTGTTTTCGGACGACCCCCTACCAAAATCCCGGAAGTGCGGGCCTAAACCCCATCAACTGTTATATTTTCGGAAAGCTAGAGAAAATTCTAGGCTCAAGTTTATATTTTTGAAAGGGTAGGGCTCACTTTGGGGACTCCAGGGCCGAATTTGCAATTTTTTAAGGTCCCCGAAGGGGGTCGAACCTGATATTTTCCGCATATTCCGATACAGTAATAAGATACCATTTTGGATTGGGTTTGACCAATTTTAGGGGCCAAAGGCAAAAAATTTCGAAAAAATTTTAGGCCCCAAAGTGGGCCCGACCCTTTCGAAAATATAATTTTGAACCTAGAATTTCCACAAGCTTTCCGAATATATAAGTTCAAAGGGTTTAGGCCCACACTTCCGAGATTTTGGCGGAGGGGTCCGAGAACTGGGGTCTGAAGGTTCGATAAAAGGACAGAAATAAATATAAGTACCTTTTTCGGTGACCCTGTCTTCTGTAAAGACTGCAGCTGCTCATTTGACATAGACACCAGTAGATTTGGTGGTATTTTTCCTTGTAGTAATCTTTGATACAAAACCTGGAATAGATAATAATACATGTAACAAAAATCATGTTTATTTCGTTACCACTGGTTATCGAGCACATTAAAAATCATTCGAAATACAATTGTAGTACAAAACAACTACAAGGCATGTGAATATGTTAGGAGAGAAAACATAATTGCCAAGGAGAGGAAACCTTGACACAGTGCCGTTGATTTAGAAAAACAAAGGTCGTTACTGGTCGTGGTCATTTTGCCCCATCATAACGAAATCAAAAGATATCTCAAAAGGTGAATCAGACTTCAATCAACGCGAACTCAATGTGTGTTTTCATTGGTAACGCATGAGGTTTCCAAGTCACGAACCACATGATATACACTGTAAGGGTATCCCAATATTATTGAAAACAGCCAGATGACGTCATATTGTGACTTAATTATGAATTGACCATATCTGCTAGTTATCTTTCTCTTTCAAATAAAATAAAGCTGCAAATCTGTTTAACAAGAACTGAGCTACATCAATTTCCGAAAAGGACAAAAAAGTTCAATTTCCCCAGTAGGAGGTAAAATCCCATTATAAATGAACGTCCGGTCTCGATTTAGTATGGGATTTAGGGTGGGGAAAATGAGACCAGAGGTTTTTTGGGAGAATCATCGTAGCTCCCTTAGTTATGAACCGAACTGCACCAAATCAGTTTTATTTGCTCTCAAAGGCGTATTTTTTTCAATTATTAAAATATTCATAATTATAAAGAGATCTGGCTGTTTTCCATAATATTGGGACACTGTATGTTCCGTATTATCAGTTTATCAATTAGTAATATGATTATTATCCATTTAACGCAATTAAAAAAAACAAGACTCTCTACGACGACTTCGAGTTTTTTGAATTTGACCTACGGGCCTAAGGTCATAGACTCATAGTTCGGCTCCAAATTACATGTAAGACTTTTTGCTAAAAAAAAGATTAATTGAATTACTTACCTGGTTATGGGGGTCTCGGATAGCAAATACCAGAGTTCTGAATTTTGCCCTGTATTTTGATCCAGTTGGATCACCACATTGTGTAAACATCTGTTCCTCGACTGCTACAACCACTCGCTTTATATCCGAGGCCAATACACCAAGTTTATCCGTTGCCGACCTGAAAAGTAGTAAAAAATTGCAGGTTTGGTAAAAATAAAAGCCATTAAAGAAGAATATATACAAAGAATGGCCACACGACATGTATGATATTCCCAGCAATGATCACATGTGAACTATTACATAATTGAGTTACATGAAATCTAAAAACATGAAAAATGCCTAAAACATTACTTTATTATGCTATCATGTTTTCGTTTGTAATGTTACAATCCAATGGTTAAATAAGGTCTTAGACCACTCGAATGTGTTTGATACCTTAGCGAAAAACCTTAGCGGAAGGTCGACCCATTTTGCTCGGGTATGTAGACCGCAAATCGTCCACTACAAAATCCATTGTGGTGTAAGACTACTAATTGTTTGGTTCTAATCATTTAGTGTTGTAAGACTACTATTGTTGGGTTCGCTATTAAATGATGATTTGGATATCGATTATGCCAGGGTATTATGAAATATGATATAATACCATGGGAACGAGGATGAGCAATGATCAGTGCATTGTTCGGCTATTTTCTAAGTCGTAATTTATCGACGAAAATGTATTTTAGACCAAACGTCCTTCCTTCTCCTTATCCCATATTGGAAGGTGTAATATTTATCAGATTTAATCGGGGTTTTATTAGTATTTTATATGATTTTATCAGGAATACATATATATGTATTCCTGATTTTATGAGACTTTTTGGCAATTTATGATAATATGAGCGGATTTTATAAAAACGTTCTTTCGCTACATACAAAATATTTTTACTTTTCAATAATGCATATAATTCATTAGGAGACTCTAATCATATTTTTTGCACGCGCACAAATAAACATAATACATCTTATGCCGAGCTTTTTCCTTTTTACACCATTTTCATCAAATAATAACAGGATTTTATGAGCTTTTAGGAAATGGTCATATCTTAGGAGATTTTAGGAGGAATGGTCATATTTTAGGATATCCTAAAATTTCATGAGAACCACAAGGCCTGCTTTACAACCCTAATTCAATTATGGTAAGTATTTCAGATATGTTTCCATTGTGTGTTTTTTTGTAATTGCAAGTCGTCGTTATGGCAACAGTGCAATAACTCAGGACGAATACGGATAAAGTTTCAATCATAATTACCTCTTTTCTAATATTTCTCTCAAAATTTTTATCACATTTATTCGAACAGCATCAGCTGTTCTATCACGTTTGGACGGAGATTCGGGTGCAGCTTCCTCAGCTTCTAAAAAAAGGAAAAGAAAAATATTATCTCTTTCGTTTTTAAACAGATTGCACGGTTAGCTCTAGTCAAACCATTTGTACACGGCATGCAGATGTTTGATCACTCATAACTCGGAAGGTAGAAACCTAATTACCAAGGAATTAAAAAATACTATTATATTCTTTCTATCTCTATTAGAAGTATTGTGAGACTAAATACGGTGTTCTATATTTCCTTTAATTTGAGACTTCTAATTGGGTTAGGGAAATGAAACTTGGATGTAAATAGGGGTTTTCGACGTCAAGGAATCGAATAGCGCACATAGTTTAAATGATTAGGCTATGGCAATTATGATAATTGTTTTCTAAATAAAGCCCCATTTAAGAAAAAATGGCGGCAGCGTCGTAATTTTGGCGGAACACTACACTATTTCAGATTTGTGTAAGAAACGTATGGCGCATGGGCAATTCAGATTTGAGAAAAAATTGTAAAATGAAACGTAGATCCTGAGATCATAAGGTTCGAGTGAATAATAATAATAACTAGAACTTGTACTGAACTGCGTACAAGTATATATGTTTTCGCTGAACTGAGTTTTTAAATGAACTGAACTCATGAATTAACTGAACTCATGAACTGAACCCATGAACTGAACCGGTGAACTGAACTCGAGAACTGAACCCTTGAACTAAACCAGTGAACTTAACTCGTGAAATGAACTCATGAACTGAACTCATGAACTGAATTCATGAACTGAACTCATGAACTGAAATCTTGAACTGAACCCGTGAACTGAATCCGTGAACTGAACCGGTAAACTGAACTCGTGAACTGAACCCTTGAACTAAACCAGTGAACTGAACTCGTGAAATGAACTCATTAACTGAACTCATGAACTGAAATCTTGAACTGAACCCGTAAACTGACCTCCTTATGAACCAATTATTATGAATTTTATATTCAACAAAACATCATTTTCTGAAAAAGTACAAAATTCCTCCGCTAGGGGCGCTAAATTAAATTTGACTATCTGATGTGAAAACAGCTCTCGAATGCCTGGGATTTGATATACAACAACCTACTTATTCATAAAAATTTATAAATATCGAGTGACGTCACCGAATGACGTCATCGTGGATATTTTCATATCTGTAGTTTAATATTCTACCTACCGAGTTTGAATCAAAATGAGAGTTGAACCCTATATATACCGTGTTAAACTACTAGCAACCCTATAGGCCGAACCAAGAACTTTTGAATAACTAAAACCATCATCTGATGTGCGTATGGGCTTACTAAATCAAGAAACGTGTTCAGTTCACGATTTCAGTCATGAGTTCAGTTAATTTTAAAACTCAGTTCATGAGTTCAGTTCATTTAAAAAATAAGTTTAGCGAAAACATATATACTTGTACGCAGTTCAGTACAAGTTCTAGTTTACATCTATGTTTTTTTGTTATACGAAAACAACATACGCCTAACCTCTGTCCAATTACACCCTAACACCCATTGGTTTAACATTTTGCATTTATTTTACCATAGTCTAATAACAAAGCTTTATACATGCGCTCTATCGAGAACCCACTCTCTAACCAAAGATACATAAAAGTGAAACTTTATCTGTTCTTAGATGAAAATTAACAAATTAGGTTTTCGAGTCTATTTCCTTTGTGTTCCACTGTCTTCTTCCTGATTCAGCGGATTTCATAACCATTAGAATACTTCTCAACTTTGTTCTGCATTCTACAGCTGTCGGTCTGTCCGATCTCTTCTGGCTCCAACAGGAAGTTATGAAATTTTGGATAACCTTTGGTGGGTTATTTGGTCCAAGAAATGGCGGCCTTTTGCCTTCTTTCATGAATTCAAGAACTTGATCTATTTTAAAGTTCTTTAAGAAATCCACTTCGAAGTACAAATTACCCATCCATATTTCATAACACAATAGTCCCAACGCATAGCAGTCTGTTTTCGCGGAATATTCACCGCGAAAACATTCCAGTGCCAAATAAACTTTAGTTCCCTTAATTTGGTTTGAATGCTCAACTTCCTCTTTAATGAAATCTGACAAACCGAAATCACAAATCTTCACAATAGAATACGTCGTAAGCATGATGTTAGTTAGTTTTAGGTCCTTATGGATGCATTTCATCGAGTGAAGATATTTCAGACCATTGCAAATCTGTAGGATTGTTTTCACTGCATCATGTACGCATGTGGAATAACGTTTAGAGTCAAATAACAGTCCAGGGTTTCTGTTTTTTAATTTGCCGTCTTCAATATAGTACTTTTTGAGATCCTGATCACAACATTCCATAAAGATCGATACGGATGACTGGTTCTCCAAACGGTTATAATATGCACCATAAAGTTTAACTATATTCGTATGACTGAATTCTTCCATTTTATTAACTTCCTCTATCAATGCATCAAAATGGCCTTTTTTGTAAAATTTTATATTCATTTTCTTCATCGCTACATCTATATTATTGCTGTTTTTACGCACACTGCCTTTGAATACAGTCCCAAATGATCCACTGCCTATCTGTGTTAAATTTCTACTGCCATTTAACTTCACTAGTCTTAACATGAAATCTTTGTCATCATGCAGATTCATAAAACTGAAATTGTACTTCACATGCTTTGGCAACCTAGGAAAAATTTTGTCAGAAATTTTCATAAATTTGTCAATTGAGTTATAATGATTTTTAATAGCTTGAAAGTATTTTATTTCACAATTAATCTTTAGAATAATGTTGTTAAATCCAGGTAAATCTTTGTGAGATGTTGCACAATCTTTGCATCTTTTGAGCTCGACGAGTATTCGCTGAATATCTTTATCAATATTCTCATCTGCATTATCAATATAGTCTTCAGTTATATCAACTAATTCATTTTCGTTAAGGAAATGTGAGAAAAGATAGGAAAACAGTTTGAAAGAATGAGTTTCTATTGAGGCTAAAAGTGTATTTATATCAACTGTTAAGCATCTACATTGGATTAAGTATTCGATTATTAGTACCCGGTTACATCTAACTGCTTGTATAAGGGTAAATGTAAGGTCTACTTTTATATTCAAAGAATTATCAATGATATTAAGCAAATCCTTAAACAAATCGAAATGTCCATTTCGTGCTGCTATATCTAATGCTGAAAAGCCGTAATGTTTTTGATCAACATTCGCCCCGCCTTGAATTAATATAGATACAACATCACAATGCGCATTTAGCGCTGCTAAATGTAATGCTGAACGTTCGTCAATTGTTTGCAAATCAACATTCGCCCCACATTGAATTAATGCAGATACAACATCACAATGTCCGTTTTGCGCTGCTAAAAGTAATGATGTAGCGCCGTCATTTCTTTGCAAATTAACATTCGCCCCACCTTTAATTAATGCAGATACAACGTCACAATGTCCATCTTGAGCGGATAACTGTAATGCTGAATAGCCGTCATTTCTTTGCAAATCAACATTCGCCCCGCCTTTAATTAATGCAGATACAACAGCATTATGTCCATTTTGAGCTGCTAACTGTAATGCTGAATAGTCGTCATTTCTTAGCAAATCAACATTCGCCCCACCTTTAATTAATGCAGATACAACGTCACAATGTTCCTGTTGCGCAGCAAGATGTAATGATGAAACGCCGTCATTTCTTTGAAAATCAGCATTCGCTCCACTTTGAATTAATGCAGATACAACGTTACAATGCCCAAATTGCGCTGCGCAAAGTAATGCTGAATAACCATCAAATCTTAGCAAATTAACATTAGCCTCTAACCGTAAAAGTAACTCTGTTATTTCAACAGCACCAGCCTCTGCAGCAAGGTGTAGAAATGAACCATATGTTGTATCCCTATAGTCAGCACCGAAAGCTTCCACGAGAAATTTAATAGTATTTAGATCATTGTTACTTATAGCTGAAATGGCGGCATCCATTGTTCATGAAACCTGATTAAACCGTATTCATTAATCCTAAATATCCCGAATATGTATACTTCTCATTTTAAGAACACAACTGCCAAACTATAAGTTTGTAATGTACATATATACGCACGTACCAATAGCTATCCCATAATAGACTCGTACTTATCATAAATTGTATTGTTAATATTTATAATATAAACCGCTGTAGGTTCTATATCTATACATAAAAACATGCCAAAGCCAGTGGCCAAAGCTTTAAAAATGACGTTGATTGAACTTATTGAATACGATGATTTATTTGAATGGAGGAATGTTATGAATATTTGAATGGAATTTAAAATGTTATGGAAAAATCAAAAAATCTTATTATAAGTAACTAGCTGCATGTAATCACGTACGCTTGTACAAAAACATGTTCTTATAATTGAATGATATAAACACAATTTTCCGTGTTGAATTAGATTGATATATAAATCCTACAATTACGGTCACTAATCCAATCTGTTCGAATCCGGACAGGGAAAATATGAAATTTAGTGTAATTTCTTTCTCTCTCGATCAGTCCAGAGTTTCATTAGGCCGTAATTGTAGGATTTATATATCTATGTTCTTATAATATTTTAGTCATTTTTTGCCCAAAAATATAAAATCCCTCAATTTAGGAGCATGATTTTTTAAAATTATGTCGGCAATCTATTCTTCTTAGAACTCCTAAAAATAAACACAACTGCGTTAAGCCGTTTTAATTATAATTTTAAAAGCCCTTTAAGGGTTAACGTAACGTATTTCATGTATAGGTTGTTGTATATCAAATCCCAGGTATTCGAGAGCTGTATTCATATCAGATAGTCAAATTTAATTTAGCTCCCCTAGCGGAGGAATTTTTTGTACTTATTCAGAAATTATGTTTTGTTTAATATTTGATTTCAGTTCAGAAGTTTAGTTCACGGGTTCAGTTCAAGATTTCAGTTCATGAGTTCAGTTCATGAGTTATGTTCATGACTTCAGTTCATATGAGTTCAGTCCACGAGTTCAGTTCATGAGTTCAGTTCACGAGTTCAATTCACAGGTTCAATTCCTGGGTTCAGTTCACATGTTCAGTTCAAGTTTTCAGTTCATGAGTTCAGTTCATGAATTCAGGTCATAGTTCAGTTCACTGGTTTAGTTCAATTGTTAACTTTACGAGTTAAGTTCACCGGTTCAGTTCATGGGTTTCGTTCAGGAGTTCATTTCTTGAGTTCAGTTCATGAGTTCAGTTCATTTAAAAACCCAGTCCAGCGAAAACATATATACTTGTACGCAGTTCAGTACAAGTTCTAGTTTATTAATTTCTTTTTAATAATTATTTTTTACGAAATTTTTACGTATTAAAATACTTTTCTAGACTCCTAAATTTAGAATCCTGCGCCCAACTGTACATATTGCGCGCGGTTTAAAAAAGATAAAGAAGAGAATATTTGAATGCTAAAGGTCCTTATCCAGGTGGCGCTATTTTTAATCTAATCTATGTTGCATTGTCTGGTTTAATGGTTTTGGCAATAAAAATCTTTCAACTCACTTTCTATCGTCGGGGTACACAGATCGGAGTCTTTGTCATACGTTCGTGGTCTTAAAATTTGAAACGATGAATGCTGTTCAAGCCAAGCCTTTAACGTTCCCGCAGTTGGGGCATTAGGGCCCGTTAATAATTTTCCAGTCTTTCGATCCATAACAACAATTCGCTCCATATGGTGGGGGAACACAATCTGTAAAATCAAAAGTTTGGGAAAAAATACCCGAAAAGATTATAAAGAATTCTACTTTTGTGAAAACGGGAATTTTAAACTTCGGCCAAAAGGCCAACGAAGAACTCATTTTAATATTATTAGTTTATGCCGCTAGGGTCAGGTCATCAGGTGAGCGCAGTATGACAAAAATCGTACACGTTTGACAGGATTCATAACAAATCAGTTATTTTCAAATTCTTCCTCTCAGTATCTCCGGAAATGTCAAAATAGCGCTGCTTAGCGCTAGCGCTAGAATAGCCTGAAGCGGCGCTAGGCATCGCAGGTACGGAACATTTTTCGAGCGCTATCAGTCACTACGGATCACTATGGATCGACAATAGGGGCGGGGAGATTTTTAGATTTTTAAAGAAAAAATCCGCTTGCAAATGGAACAAATCGGAACAAATGAGAAAAAACAGAACAAACTTGAGAAAGTTTATTTTGCTTTTTAATAAAAATTATTTTTAGATACTATATAACAAAAATTGCGCTTTGGACAGCTTTGGAGCTCTATTTACTGCCAATCAAACCGGGGACTTTGCGCTGAAGGAGTTCTGTGGATCAGGGCGGTTCACCAATTTCTAGCGCTAGGATTGCTCTAGGCGACGCTAAACATAGCTATTTTGACATTCTGTCTCATCCGTAGTCAGTGAGAAAAAACTCACAAGGGTACATGTACGATTGGCCATTCGTACATCGGGATATAGTGCAGCTGCCTAAAGGCTTATTCATACTCCGTCAGTTTTTCTAGTGGCACAGTATTTTCCAAAAGTGCGCTCGATTCAAATATTACCAAGTGACCAAGTGTAGCGTTCATACTTCATGAGGAAGTTTGAAGTTTTAGTCATTGCAAAAAAACCAACACCGACTAAAAAAGTATGAACGGTGGACTTGGTATTTTGTTGGCACGGTTTTATACACAGGTTTTCTCGATAGATGTCAAATACGAATGAATTTGTGCTACGATTCCAACATCGGCTCTCACAGAATGATTACAGTTTATTTGCCAATTCGATTAAAGTACACGTGCTAAGAGTTCATCGGGGTTAAGAAAATCCTCACTAGATTTACTTATTTCAGTCCGTGAGTATGACCTTTCGATGTTCTGAGGAAAAATCTGTGCCCATTCTGGCCCATTCGCAAAACTGACGGAGTATGAATCTACAACACTGTACTATATCTTATTGTGTGTGATTTTTTTTGAGATTTTAAACAATTTACATTACAAACCTTTCCTCCAGTTACACGAGCCTTTTCCCTCGCTAAAATAGCCAAAGACTCGGCAGCATGCCTATGAATACATTCTCGTCCACAGTACACAGAAGTTTCTTCTGATTTTTCATTACATTTAGTAAATATACATTTAATATCGTCGGCAAGCCTTTGACTTTTGGGTACCGAAGAAGCAAAACTCTGCAATAAAACAATGATTAAAGTTACTTAAATGTATGTATCATCGGAAGGATTTGAAAGGATCTTTTGACAGGCGGTTTTAGTCCACTTGAGTGCCGGGAAAAACCGAAATTGCTGTCAATATTTAAAAAAAAGGAAATAAAAATATGAACTTGAAATATATTTGAAATTTATTTAACATTTTGAACGTAAAATGAGTCCGGGAGAGATAAATATAAAAATGGCTGAACCCATCACAAATTGCAATAGAATTTTTTTTCGCCGAGAAGGTCCGTATGGGTTCGTATAAGCACCAACTAAAAGTCTAAAAAAAATCTAGGTGGTGCCAACTCAGGAAATCTATTTTTCCATAATGGCCGCTATCGATCAAGAAACCCCTTTAAAATGGACACAAACTTATGGACTAACAAACTTATTAGTACAAACAAAGAGGATTCATCCTTAAAAATCAAACCTCAATCGTTTGAAAAAGTTCAAAAAGTGAATACCCGGTACTAGAAAAAACTCAAGATTATATTGACAGCGTCGGCGGCCGCGGCGCGCCGGGTGATTTTTATCGGCGGAGGCGGATAGAAATTAATCGGCGGCGGGGCGCACGTCTGCTTACAGCGCAGGCTTAATCATACATCAGACGGCAAATTCCCGCAATCAGTTTTTCTCGGCACCGATGTGTGACAAAAACCGCCAATTCGTCGGCCGAGATATATCAAAAATAGAGAATTGTAATTTGCCAATATCGCGTTATAATGGTATTCGGAGTACTGGCGTGCCCACCTGTGGTGATTTAGGTCGTTAAGAGTTATCAGCGCAAGCGCTTTACAAGCATTTATTGCACCACCATGCGATGCATACCATTGACTAGTACATAAACGCATGGGTGTTCTTTACCCGCGTTGGGGACTTTATTTTGCATAATTCTACAAAAGTTCTGTCTCGTCTCTGACGTCACTATTTTGCCGTGACTTACCCTAAACACCCTGAACTTGCTTTTCTTCTTATATTTAGGTTGTTCAGGTTTAACAAGAACGATTTGTGATGATGATGTTGAGTCATCGGCATCACATGGCTTTAACTTTATCTTCAG
>JAUCNG010246633.1:0-12670 GCA_032353305.1 Cephalothrix spiralis
ACTATTTTACCAGTTAATATATCATATACTGAAATAGATGAACAGTAAACATGTTAATGAGCATATTTTCGAAAATACATTATAAATGTAAAAATTATATTGCAATTTATTCCATGCTATGAATCGTATTGATGTACATGTAACCCCTTCTTTTTGTACGTACCAACGATTGATTTCCACAGAAAATAGGTTATATTTTTCAAACCGCCGCGTTGCTAACTTATAAATTGTTTCCCAAAATCGTGGAAAGCAACCTTAATGGCACTAGCGGCGCCAGGGTTGAAGAGGAACAAGCCCCCCCCCCCCAATTTCTAGACAAAACCCTAACAAAATGCCAAAAATTTGGGATTTGGGATTCTAAATGCATTTTTTTTCTCTTCGACTTTTCGGCGCCGCGACTGGCTATAGGGTGGTTTTCTACGATGTCAATTAACCGGACGTCTCCAATTTCGAGGATAATTAGTATCATATTTCTGAGTGGTCCGAACACGGATTAGAAAAATGGCCTTTCACGAATCACGGGATGTCGCCGTATGTCAGAGCGAACACCGTGTTGGGAGTCTTTTTTTGGAAAGTGCCTAACCCACCCAAGTAAAATGGCGTGTCGGATCAGTGGAGGCGCGAAGCCTCCGGAAAATTATCGATTTTAAAGACTTGATTAGTCGAAATAGAGCGCTTAGAAATAGCTATCTAAATCAATTTTAACGTTATCGATCCACAAAAAGCAATAAAAGGGTTTTTACGAATTACGTGATGTGGTTTCAACCACGATCACGAAAAAGGGCGAGAGCCCCCTCAAAAAGAGGGCTGAAGCAGCTGCCTATTCGATCTTAAGCCCCTCGATCTTCGCGCTGTAGGCTGTAGCACTGGCAAAATATAGTATCAGGCTAATGAATATTCATTATTCATTACTTGAGAATAGAATAAACATATCCACTTACAAATTACTCGGCCTCTTGCACATCCCGTATAAATATACCTAGAACCAGTTATAAATTCAGGAGAAAAGTGACATCGTATTAAAGTATGTAGAACATCATGCCCTCTATATGTCATCACAGAAGCGTCGCCAGCTATCTTGCCGGTTCTTATTTCTGAAAAAAAGATAAAGTTAAAGTTAATTTGCCGGCCCTTATTTCTGAGAACTGAAAATGTTAATTTTTATCGCGGCTTTATCACGTGATCGATGATACTTATACTTTGCCATATTCTTCAAGCAGACTAAAGGCAAAGGGCCCCGCACAGAGAAATGCTATAACAAATAGGCCCTATGAAGCCAATATGTACATGCTGGGGGTCACTAGATTATCAATTTTTGTTGACGTTAATGTGGTTTATTTACCTACATCGGCATTTAATGCACACTGTATTCGCTTTTCCCAGGGGCATTTTTTTTTTAGTAAGCATATTGAGCAAAACGGTCAAAAAATGGCGGCTTATACAAAATTTCGCTGGATGGCAGATATTGAAAAATAACTGTGATAAAGGAAGGGTTAATAGAGTTAATACATTCTGAATTTCTGGAGTTTTTTTCATTTGGTTATTTATTCATAAGAAATAATCATCACATATTGGAAATAACATCAACCGTAACTTTTTGATGTCTTTAGGTTACCTGTCCATGTAACGATTACTATGATACTGCATTAGGGGTCTGCTACTATAATTGTAGACTAGTTGCGAACCCTAATATTGTCTTTTTTAATAGACATTGATAGGCCTTATATAGCTCAGTTGTTTAAAGAGCGTTTATCTCAAATTATTTTGTATTTGTAATTTAACTGCCCGCCCAGGCCCGCCATACGCCATATCTTGGGTATTATCCTTGAACCTAAAACTGTATAAGTTTCAGAAAACCGAGTATTTGGTCACTGTTCGGAAGACCGCTAACCAAAGCCCCACATCACTGTATATCCTCATACACCGGAGGCCTACTGCTTAAAACCGGGAAGCAAATGCCTTACTTTTCAACGATGACACGTAATCAGCCTCGGAAGTTATTAAATAAAAATTCTTAAAAATAACTTACTTCGTCGAGGGCATGTTTGCCACCGGTAATCCCATTGTTGCCTCTCCACTGCTCTTTTAGTGGCCTGTAAGGAAATTAATATAACCATAAGGATTGGTCAAATTTTGGAAATCTATATATTAATTGTGGACCTCGTTTTAACTACACGTTGACCTAACATCATTAACGATATTTGCTACACAATTCAAGTCAAAGTAATAGCGTACAATTGTGCTTTATTTCTAAACGCTACCACGCCCGCCCTTTGTCAGAATTGTTTGGAGGGTTCTCTTTTGAGAGTTCTCTTTCATCTTTTAGGAACTCAGAACATAGGAGGGTGTACATGGTGGGGGGGGACCCATTATTTTTGGAAAAACCGTGCCCGGAGGTCTAAAACCCGGACCCGGAAGCATTATTTTCGAAACTTTATCGCAAGAAAAGGTTTAAAAAGGGTCGTAAATGCAGTACGATCAAATACGCACTAATTTCGTTCAAAGTACTGATGAGCCTCTATGCTGGTACTAACACCAAGATTGATGCCAAATGCATGACCTTTCTCATGTGATCCAGAAAGCTTCCAATACCAGTTTGAAACATCGGCCCGCAGCCCGTGCCCACTCTCTTGTTGTTCCCGCGGCCCATGACCAGAAGAAATCCAAAAACTGTTGTCCGTACCCATAGAAATCAGTGCGCCCAGAGCCCATGCCGAAATCAAACTTTCGTAAAAAAACCGTGCCCGAAGGCCTAAAACTCGGACCCAGAATCATTATTTTCTAAAAAACCGTGCCCGGTGGCGAAAAAACCGCTTCCCGGTATACCCCATGTACACCCTCACATAGTCTGAGAATGAGATTCGGACGTATATATAACTGGCTGTTTACTTACGCAGACTCCATCGTCATCCGATAGTCGTCTGATGTCCCAAAGTTTTATTGTTTGATCTTTGGAATTTGATATCAAATACCGGCCATCACCCTGGAAAAAATGACAATGGTTTGAACTTATAAGGGAAACTAAAGTGATAGATGCTGCACGGTCCAATACAGTTATAAGATACCATTTACACTGGGTGGAACAATTTCGAAAATATAAACTTGAACCAAAGTTTTCCATTAGCTTTCCGAAAATCTAGGGGTTAATGGCGTTTTGGCCCGCACTTTTGATATTTTTGCGAGAGCCGAAAACCGGGATCTGAGCATTCAATCATAAAAAATCCATAAACTTGTGCATTAATATATTTTTTAACTCTACTGACGGCCAACTTCATATTCTATTGTATGATGTCCTTTAAAAGCATGTATGTTATCGATTTATAATAGGTACATGTAAATAAAACTCCAAAAATAGAAATATTTTGGTGTTAAGATAATTTAAAGTTTTAAGTTATCTATGTCACCTTGATTAGAATTTCTAGTCCAAAAAAGAGCGAATCCTTATCCTGGCTGTGTGGCACGTAAAAAGACACACCAAAAGTTCAAAACCAGCAGCAAAAAGGAACTTCTAAAATGAAGATGTATTGTTTATTCAATTACCATAAATCCATTATAATTCTGATTTCACTACACTACAGAATAATCACAATATTAACCATAAACAAGCTTTACGGGCACGAGGCCCGCGTAGGGCCCTAGGTAGGGTGGCTATATGGAGCCGAGCGAAGCGAGGCGAGGAATTTTTTTGAGTTTTTACATTAGAAACCTAACGCAAATGCCTTAGTGGCTTGGTCGTGTATCACTTTCTGAATACTGGACCTCTATCCGAAGACTCGGAAGGGTTTACTTACTCATTTAAGGGTACTATATTATCAAGAGGGGGTAATAACATTGAGGCATTTGAACATAGAAAATGTCCTATGATCATCTCAGTGTCACAAAGTATGAACTTTCTTTACCTTGCTGTCGATGTACGTAATACCATCTGCATGTCCTGATAAAACACCGACTGGCTTCGGTGCGTGTTCACTTAACGTTCGACGGTCCCAGATCTGCAAATATTAAACAAGTACATGGATACTAGACCTAAAGATGCCTTAATATAGGCGAAATATATCGTTTATTCATACTATTCATCTTGTGTCAGTGGATTTTTTTGTAACTTTTTTAGTTACAATTTTTCTTATATATTATTAAGACGAAATACAAGCTGGTCAATTTTTCCTCAATCCCTCCAACCAGATATAAAAGAAAAATGCGTTTCCGTAAGATATGACGCAGGAGCGTATCTACTCCGAATTATGTACGAGATTCTGGAATCCATTACTAGATTTAGCTGGATATCAAAAATTTTACCGGATTCCGCAGATTTTGATCGGATTCCTGTCAGATATCAGCCAAATTTTAAACCGTCTTCCGGCCAAGATGTACCGGATTCCGAAAGTGATAGCGAGAAGAGATATTAAAAATTTCGAAAATAATCCGGCGATGGATCCGTTATTAATTAAATGAGGCCTTAACAATGTACATCCTTAATTTAATGAAACTAAAGCCTTTAAAATAGTGATTTAAAAGCAATTGTGCTGTACTGGCAAGGACTTTTTATTGATTGGTTGAAATTTTTTGATAATAGCTTGGGCCAGGTTACCTTAGTATACAAATGTCAGTATCCCTTTTCGACACTACCGCCGCGGAAAGTATCGTCTTTCGATACCAGACCAGAGTTATGGTACGCCTGGATAAGAGCAAGGTCAGAAAACGAGAAAATTTTATCATGTCTACCATATTTTCCTTCCTTTCAATATAATGTTTTTATACAATTCACTGACTATTTGAAATCCTGATAAACATACCTTTACTAAGCCATCGTCTCCTCCACTGAAGAGTATCTGTGAGGTTTCATCAGCGAAAGCGACTGCATTGACGTCATCCTGATGCGTTTCGATCTAAAAAATGTAACATAAAAGAAGTTAAGTTATATTTAAATGATTAAAGCACATCTTGTGGTTTACTCGGATTAAATTCTTATTTCTCTTCGTCAATGTCATTTATTTCCTACTTGAAGTAGCGCAATTAAATTAGCCGATGAAATTAGTCGCTACTTTCTTTCTCAAAAAAACTTCGAAAGGTACATTGTTTATCAATATTCCAGACGCTATCCTTTCTCATCCCGAAAAAGCTAATAAAAATACACTTTTTGCTGATCACGGTGTCCCTAAACGTGTAGTATATTAAGTTTCATTTTGGGGCACAACTCAATTTTTTTAGAAAAGAATGCTGATAACATACTACATGTATTTCCTAATATGGCTTTTTTAATATTTACTAATATGGCTTTTTAAAAATATTTACTAATATGGATTAACTGGCTACTTTTTGAGATATAAGCAATTTAAATATATATTATTTCGAAAACGGCTAGTTTTAGGTCAAACCTTTGTATTAAGGACAGATAGAAACTTGCCCATAATTAACAACTTGAGGTACAAAAATTAGTTTTGCGCATGCGCAACCCTAAAACTCGACCGCGCATGTGCATATCTCAAAAAGTAGCCAGTTAAGCTATTTAAAAAAATCCATATTAGGAAATAGTATGTTATCAGCTATCATTTCCCAATAAATTTAATAGTTAATAAATCTAAACTAAAATATTTTATTTACATAGACTTAACTTTTTTCCGGTTTTTTTAACACATAGATTACCCTAAAGTATTCTGAATTATACCAGTTTCTATCATAACTCATAGATGTAAGGTAATGACATTACACTACACTCAAGATAAAAAATATAGACTTAACAAATAAATTTACCCGTAATGATCGTTGATCGCATTCCCTATCATACACATATAAGCACCTATCATTGGCTCTGAAAATATATAAAAAGATCATAGATTACAAGTCTAAAGTGAAACACGAGATAACGAGTCCAAATTTAAACTTTGTTCAACATTTCATATTGATTGAATCTGTGTAAGTTACGATTGAATAGCGGCGTACGGCTTTCATGATTTCATGAGTACCCGGCTTAATTCAACATGCATTTTTTATGGTCGATAATGTCGACCAAGGGACATAAAATAATAAGACTCCATATTCTCTACTGTAATGTCAAATTAAGGTGCCTCCCACTTTTTTTCGGTTCCGTTACAAATAGAATAATAGGATATACGTTGGTAACCTCTGTTTTAATTAGATATAGTCAAGTAATCAGGAATATCTAAATGAACAATTGGAAACTGTTTCAGTCGAGCGCGCGAATATCCAATTTATACGTTTGGACAAAATTCACAGACCGAGTTTGTCACAGTAGATAATTTCAATTTGAAATGAATTCAAATTTTTGAATAATATTGTTTTGGTAAATTAGCCAACTATAACTTAAATACCTATAGAAATACCTATAGATAAATATTTCATACAATATTGCATTTTTATAAGGTAATTACATGACAAGAACTCTTTAAATACATTGGAAAATGAAAAATAACTAAATTATATTCCCGTATAAAGCTATCAATATATCAGTACGCATAAACCAGTCATATATACTAAACCTGACGAAATATATCTCATTTAGACGATGTTAACTTGACGTCTATAAAGTAAGCAATGGTTCAGTAACTCGATCTAAATGATATAGAATGCAGTTCGAACAAAAGAATTTCGCGTCGAAGTTAACGTACCAACGTATAATCACATGTAGAATTCGTTTGTTTAAGTAGTAATGCTTACCCTCCAAGAATTTCTCGCCCATCACGAGAAAATGCGAGAGAAAATATACAAAATCTATTGTCGTCAGGATTGAGATTTAATGCGGTATGAGTATTGCCCTCTCCATATACATTGCATAGATGAACTGAAATTATAAAAAAATTGTACAGAAATTATGAAATCAGGTGAATACTACCAGAGGCATGAACATTACGAATAGGGCATCCAAGTTTAACTATACCGTCAATTTATTTGTACCGTATTTATTTTACTATCACCTAAGCCCTTGATTTGGATAAGGCACGCTCGCAGGGTGAAATATTATTACAATAAATGAATTGGTGAAGATTTTTTGACTTTAAGTATTTTTATAAATTTTTTGACAGAAGAAAAAATAATGTCAAAAAAGGTAAAATTTATTTTTAGCAAAGTTTGTTTACAGAATTTATTTATTTTCCTGAAATGCATTCCTAGCATTTCCTGCTTATTATTGCAGCTAGTTATAATACAAAATGATCAATTTTTTTACTTAAACCTATTTTTCATATTTTTTTTAACATAAAAAAATGTCAAAAATACGATTTTTTATGTCACAAAAATCGATTTTTACGAAAGTTTACCATCGGAGGATTTACATTTCACCTGGAATGCATTCCTAATATGTTTCTTCATCGATTTGTGCAAAAATCTCGGGAGGCGTATTTCATGAAACTTGTCCCCCATTCAGGAACACCGTGTATGGAGAAATGAATAAAAATAATTCGTTCTTTGTTGAAATATATGAAAAATTACCCAAAAACATAATAGGCAAAATTGGAAAAAAGATTCTGAACGCAAATGCGTTTTTATATTTTTTTTAACTTACTGAATTCAGACCAACTTGAATAAACAATATGATTTCCATCGGGACTGAAACACAATAGGAAAAGAACATAAAGATATCTATAAATATCGCTTTCGGCCTGCCATGCCTTCTTCAATTAGGTATACATTTTACACATGTTGAAATGAAACTATTCTATAAAATTGGTAGTTTGTCTCTAAGCTAGCGGACCCAGGAAGGACTACAAGGATATAGCCAGCCTTGGACCGGAACCGCCAATCGGTTACTCTAAGTGAAGAGGCCCATGCCATATTAAGGTCTGTGTCGACCTAGTCTCGTAAAAAAGACGCCTTTGGCAAGCGATCGATTTCGCAGTTGCTACCCAGTTTGGAGCTCAGGGCATCGGCTTCTATCTATAACTTTATTTTGTGTGAATAGACCAGTTTAAGTTTAACAGCAAGACTTCAACTTATTTGGAGGGCGTCTGGAGGGCGTCAGATGACTGGCTCAAATAGACACAGACGGTCCGCTTTATGAGCATTTACCCTTAGGCCTGTAGACCTATCCCCGCACTCTAATCTATTTTCTATATACCGATGAGCAGTCGGGTTTACCCCGAAGAAAGGGACAGCGTCTCACTCCACGTATTTAACCTGACCGAGCCACACAGGAGGCAGTACGCTTGTGAACTTGCTCAAGGTTCTACCCGATGGAAAGTAGTGTCGAGCCGGGTCTCGAACCCGGGGCCTCCGGATTCAGAGACCGACGCGCTATCACCTTGCCACCGAGCCGTCAAGATATGTTGATTATAGTGTTTATACGAACCGAAGACATTTCTTACCTAAAAGCAACATCTAATATACTCCAGCCGACATCTCTAGCTCGTATTGTTTTTATAAGGTCAAACCCGCCACGTGATGTGTCATAAATTCGTATATGAGAATCTGAAAAATTCAAAATATACATATTTACATGAATCAGTGTCAAATAATGAAAAAGGGCAATTTCAAATTTATAAATTACGCATGAAAATGGAACAGCCTTAGAAATATTGAAATCTGTTTTTGGATACCCTTTATTTTGTTTAAAAAATACAAGTATTGAGGAGACATGTTAATGACTCGATAATACTTATTCAATAAAAAAGAGTATGGGGATTTTTTAAATTGCATACTTTTACAAATGATTTACTTTTACGTATACTCAATTATCCAGGGTGTCTACAGATTTACCAGGATGATTTTCCATGACTTTCCATGACCATTTCTAACCATTTTCCCTGACATTCTTAATTTTCATAATCGAAATATCAGATAATATCTAAACAAAAACAGATTCACCTTAAAGTAAACAAATACAAAGACCTAGCTTTAACTTTTTATATAAATGTAATAAATCTGAATTGCGTCGAAGGCGCCGAAAATTTTGAATTTTTTAAGTATAAGAAACGACAATTTTTAGTATTTCAGAAAATTTTCCCTGACCACAAAGATGAATTCCCTGACTTTCCCTGACCAATTTTCAATTCCCTGACTTTCCAGGTTTCTCTGACCCTGTAGACACCCTGTTAAATATTAAACAAAAATGTATTGTTTAACCTTCTTACCTTGGCAAGCTGATAGGAAGACATTACCCTCTTTTGAATAGGTACCACAAAATGCTTTATGACTGTAGGTGGCTACTGGTGTCATGGAATTAGGTAGAAAGCTACAAATAGAAGAACAATACTTAATTAAAAAGGTAAATACCTGAAAACAACTCTTGATCCAATTTATTAAATTGTGTTAGTTAATAATAACCCTATGATCTAGGCATCTCGATTTACTCTCGGAATCCGACGTTCTAAATCGACCGTCAGATAAGAAGTCGGAAGCCGACTGTTACTTAGCGTGCTAAATGAGATCTAGGAATTATAGGGGTGTGCCGCTGAGAATTTAATGTACATTGTACACCCCAAATAAACTTGCCCAAATATTTCTTAATTAAATATTTTTAGTTAAGAAATGGAAATCTTGTTTTTGATACCAAAATTGACTTCCCGTTTATCATGTTGATGTTCATGACACCAAATTTTCATCCCAAATTGACTTTCTGTGATGTCAAATTCAACACCTGAATTGACTTTTAGGTTATTTAAGATTTCAAAAATGACCCCGAATCTGCAGCACACTCTATCAACTTTTAGTATTAAATTGGTATTTCACTTGAAACCCCATTGTAAAATATTGGCTGCTGTGTAAAACGGTTATTATTGTTTCCTAAAAATTGGAATCGTTGGGTTGTCAGGTATTCAAGAATTCAAGCCTCAACATATTCTCAATCTCAAACTTTAGAAAATTAAATTTTAATGTGAAATTATGGCAAACCATTCAATCATTCGATTGCTAAAGAAATATTATCATGCTACTAGTTGGTAATATTAAAATGGCAGGCCTCACAGTCATTTTTGGTATCTCTGATAATATGAGTGGATTTTCGATTAACTTTCCTTTACTACAAACAAAATATTTTTGCTTTTCAATAAATCAATATAATCTTTGCATACAATTAATTAAGAGACTCTAACCATAATAAGTTTTTAATTTTAGTCTCGAACCTTTGAACAAATAAACTTAAAATGATAAAATTTTATGCCGAGCGAAGCGAGACGAGAAATTTTGTGATACTTTTAAAACCATTTTCATCAAATTTTATAAGAAATAATAGGATTTTAGGAGAAATGGTCATATATTAGGAGATTTTAGGAGGAATGGTCATATTTTAAGATATCCTAAAATTTTAGAAGAACTGTGAGGCCTGAAATCGGAGTTTAAAATACATACTTTGATGCGACATATCCGTAATCGCTTTGCATAAATGATTTCTTCTTTCCACAGGCCGCAATTTCTCTCTAAATATAAACATGCATGATTATCATTTGTCCTGTGTAAAGACAACAACAAAATCATTGATAGATATGATATTCATATTCATAGAAAAATAAACTATTAATTTTTTACAATTTAAATTAATAACCTATGTTAGCTAATCAAGCTACTCTGTACTTCAACATTATTTCGCCATGCTGAAAAGCGGTTATCCTAATATAAGTATCAACCTTTTAAAATTCTTACATTCGATCATACATTTATCTATGCTAATGTCATATACACTACGCAAGTCAATGAATGAAAAATACACAATCGGACGAAAATTGGTACAAAATAGCCCCCCAACGGTTTTACATATTGGCGGGTAGTTGACCCCCACTAACTATATATTTCTGGAAAAAAACCTTGAAACTATTAATACGTCTGTGAAACAAATTCCAATACTTCCAGTATTAATTAAAAACTACTAAATATGGTAGCATGATGTAATTTAGTATGGACAGAATAATATATTCCTTTTATTTCTTACCTGATATAATAAACTATGAATGTTCTTGTTTGCGTTTGCTTTAGCATCATTTGAATTGTTTAGATTCCCAGATCTCAATAATATTTCTTGTTTAAGATCACTCTCCTTAAATGAAAAAGGTTGGTTGCTTAAAATAGAAGCATATTTAATCATATCGCTTGAAAAAAAATCAAAAATGGTGGCTCCAAGCAGCGCTTAATTGGTCTTACGAATCATTGTTCCAGTGCTCTAAACTTGATGAACTAAAATCTTATCAAAGGCCTTGTGTGTAGGATACAGAACTTAACACGGTTTCGGCGCCTTTTTCAGGGTGTTCTGTTTTTGCTTGTTGTCTCAAAATGCAAATGCCATCACTTTTAGAATAATGTATGAATATACATTAATTAATAACAATGAACAAATGGCAAAAATAAGTGTGAATAGCAATGTTTTTCTATATTTCTATATAATTGTTTGAACAGAATGTAACTTAGTATTAATCACAGGAGGACATCTCAAACACTACAGAGCGAGTGACTGGTATGTAGAATTTATTATACTTACATCAATAACTGAAGTATCTGGTTCCGGTTCTTCATCGACTTAAAAAATATAAAACATAAAGTTATTATGTAATACACAGTATTATGTAATCTTAAATAAGTTCAGTAATTATATTTTGAAAAATTTAGAATACTGAATTTTTCCAATGTAATTGTAACCTTGTATTGTAAAAACTCAAGGATTATGACAATTTATTTTTGTCATTCTTTCTTTTGTGAAAGTCATTGATAAAGGAAAAAACACAGAAAAGGGTTTGCCTTACGTCTTGGGGAATGTCTTGTTTGAATAAAGTCATCTTCCTCATCACTTAACTCATTATCATCATCATCCATTTGAGTACCATTAACAATCCGCACTTGTCCACTGCAAAAATTACACAATTGGAATTATGATTATATTACAGAACATGACATAATATGTATTTACAGTACTAGGCAGGTACTTCAGCTAAAAATTACTGGGTGGCAAAATTTCTCAGGTAAATCCAGATGTCATGGCACTTCATGTATGATACAGAATACAGTATCAATTCAATATCAACATGAATAAACAGACAAGAGTTTGCTAAGGTAGGGTCGCTAATGCAATTATGGAGTGGCTTGGGTGTGTATCTTCTCTCAATGTTGGACCATAAATCAGAAGGTCCAGTGTCTGATATCTCATAGGGGAAACAAGTACTCTTATATATATTATCAAGAGGGAGTAGTTACAATGAGAACATAAAAATGCCCTATGACCATCACATAGTATTTAGTGAGCATGGTGAGCGAGTATTATTACACTGATACTAATGTTCTATTATACAATGCAAGGTTCCATGAGGAGGGTAAAGGGGTCATAACAGAGGCAGGAGAAGCCATAAAATTGCTAACGTTGGCAGGCTTTTTAGAATTTGAGTTACGGAAACAGGATTTGAAAAAAAGACAATTTTTTCGGATTTTGTAACACTAAAGCTCTCGCTCTAACAGGTTTATTAATTTGTAATTTACATAACAGAAACAGGAAATAACCTTACACGGATTTGTACAGGATTTAAAAATTTGTACTTCCCTTATGAAAGCCCAATCAGTCACAGCTTGAATACCAAGGGCAATTTACTTAGTTAGAAACAATACCGCGGTTTTCAATTCAAGCCCCGGTTGCAAGATCTAGGCTTTCAAAGCCCCTGGTATCAAACCAGTCTGTAAAGTTTGCGAATTGCGCACGGTATGCGCAAATGTGCCAAATTTTTGCGCACATTTATATAAGTAT
>JAUCNG010247744.1:0-12668 GCA_032353305.1 Cephalothrix spiralis
ATGTTAATTTAGCCTACTTCGTATGCGTTAAAGTGTCAATACAGATATCGAATTGTTTTGTTGATGACCTTCTAACTTTTTACACAGTTAAATAGCTTTTTCAGTTCTAACATATCGCTAAAAGGCAAAATTTTAGAAAACAAGTTCAAATCAATCTTTTAAGTATTCCATCCAAAACCATGGTAGCTGGTATGAATTTATGACATAAAATAAAGATATTGCTCCGGACCATTTTAGCCCTCGCCGATTTTCGGTCCAATTGTGTACATGTATTTCTATTAACAATTGAAAAGCTAAAAAGTCAAACTAAAGAGGTCATTGATGAAAATAATACAACCCTCCAAGTCACACTTTCAAAAAGTAGGACATGCCAAAATTAATACAACTTAAAAGATTTGTTTGAACTTTTTTTCTAAAATTTTGCCTTTTAAGACGGAACAAGCTATTTTTTCATCATTAACAAAAAAATCGATATCTGTATTATTGACTCTTTGAAGAAGGCTAAATTAACATCTGACATGAAAATTGTAATACATGTACAATCGTTCGCTCGTTAATTAGTGTTTATACATGTACACTTGTTTCTCATGAGGTCCTTATATTTTGAAATGCTTTTATTTCAAATAATTTTGCTGCTAAAATCAATGATTCTGTAGGTCAATATTAACATATGTATTTTGTTCAACAATTTACGTTTAGAAATACAATGTTATTGAGGAGGAGGTAGGGAATAAATTATATGAAATCCGCTTTACCACTTTGCAAAAAAATCTCGTCGGCGCAGCCGGTAGTACGATGAATAGAAGGCCCTACCATAGGATCAGGCATCCAGTCTACAATGGTTTACTAATCCACTGTAGGCGGTCGCGACTGAAAAGTAGAGTAAAAAACGAATATAACTTGTATTCTCTGTGACAAACAAGGCATGTAATATTATTTGTATTTAACATATAGGGTGCAACATCGCTTACTGGAACAGCGAAGATAGCTGACAGAGGCCAGCTCAAGGCACCAACAGTAAAATATCCGTAAAAAATAAGGAAATTTCATTTTGTTTTAGAAAATCATCATATCACACACATTTCATTCATATTCATGTAACGGTATATTTTAAAATTTGATTTGATTGTATATATAAAGTATAGACGAGGTCAAAAAAGACAACATATGTTGAATACAACTCGTTAGTTGACTACTAGGGGCATTTAGCGCCGTTAATACACCTATCGTATAGATGGCGCTCTATGAGTAATTTAAAACCAGTTATGTAACTTATATTGGTACATGTTTACTTTTACCTACAATTAATAGATCCTCCGCCAATGTGTATTATTCTATGGCGAATTGGATGAGTGAAAAGTGGCCTACATTATTGATAAAAACAAAGTTATATAGTTTTAATGTCAAAATGAAGAATATCAATATGTACATGTGCGTAATAAATTTGGGACAAAATGTTTAGTAGTCATTAAACTAATACGAGCGTGCTTAACGTCTAACATTTTAAGTGGTCAATTAACGTTATGATCGCGTATTAACCAACTCAAAATATTGAAACCTAGGAAAAACCTTATTCATAATGTACATGTCAGTCTTGACAAACAGTACATTGGATGTGTATCTAGGTGTCATGGGGATGCAGGCCCTCAAATATCACTCAAGTACCATCCAAGTAAATGTCTCTAAATTGTACGACGAACATTGAGTTTCTGAACATGAAACAATTATGATATTTTTGACAAAGTTTAGAACGCATACGAAATGAACAGTGATGAACTTTTTTAGAAAGCTAATGGATTTTATATTCTGCCGCGGATATTTATTTTATACCTAGCCACTAGGGCCGGGTGACGGGACAAAATTTCAAAAACAAATTTCATTAATTTTTCTTAAATCAAATTGTTTTAATATTAATTCCATAAGCTTTCCAAAAATGGTTTAAACCTTATCTTCCGATATTTTTGTTGGTGGGGTACATCGAAATTGCTCCTCCGGCAATAATTCCACCCAATTTATAATTTAAGTATTTATTTAAATATGAAAAAGGGATACATTTTTTCTGTTTTTATGTTAGGGTTGAAATCGCTATATTTACTGAGTTTCCAGTTGCGATATCCATTATTATTGC
Organism: Cephalothrix spiralis; assembly: GCA_032353305.1. Taxonomy (NCBI): domain Eukaryota; kingdom Metazoa; phylum Nemertea; class Palaeonemertea; order Archinemertea; family Cephalotrichidae; genus Cephalothrix; species Cephalothrix spiralis. The sequence continues at coordinate 2,129 of JAUCNG010247744.1, forward strand.
GTGTAAATTTAGAAATAACGCGATCTGGCGGATGGCATTGAATCTGGCATCTGGCGGTTTGGAGTAGGATTCTAAATTCAAATTCTATTTACGAAAAATATCATGATGAGGGAATTCTATTTTACCAAATACCTAACTGAAATCCGTGACATAAAAATAAGAATTTTAGAAAAGTATTTAAATTAATATGTGGAATTTTAAACTTACAAAATGTAATTGAACTAAACGCGGACGACATTGCTTATATTTTATTATTTTTGGTTTCTCCTAGGAGTACATTACTGGATGCCGTACACGGAGTGCAGCGCATATTAAAATGGCGTCCACCAAGGTTGCCATTTTAATTGAATAAAAAATACTTTGAATTCGATTTGAAAACGAATGTAAGCACTTATATATCTATAGTGTCTCTCGAAATTTTTAAAAAACCAAACTCACATGTTAATAAAACCAGCACTTGAAGTTATTGCTGCTTTTATATTCTCAAAAGTGCATCATTATTAGAGATGTTGCATTCACTATGAAACAACAATGTTGTTGAAGTATCGAACATTTTTTATAATGCAGAGTTTTTAATGACTCATTATTGCATTTTTGTAAAGATAAATCTTACTTATAAGTGTATCTCACAAAAAAATGAGACGGTCAGTTAGAAAACATCATATTTTACGGCTAAATTATTCAATATTTCCAGCGATCGTTGGAAGGTACATAGTCTTTTCTCTTCCCTTCCAAATAAAACAAGTTTGGCGCAACTCTGTTTATAGATAAAGAGCTAAATCAATTTTCAAAACGAACTTGAAAAATAAATATGCGGATTATATGTATAAATCAACGATCTTTCCCGGATCGTGGAACATTTCTATTTTTGAATTTTTTGTTTCTTAAGGCTTATTTGATTCACTATTTACAGAGTTGATAAAAATGAAATCCACTGAGAATATTCTAATTTAGTACAATTTTAAAATGAGATCAAGGCAGTGGAGAATAATAAATCGAAAGGTCCTTCAGGATAATCAATGTAGACCCCTAGTATTTTTATGAACGGATAAGCGCAATAAAGAGAAGACAATAACATGATTTGGGAGGGCAACAAGCTGTTTTGAAACATGGGAAAACAGCCCAAGGGTGCTTGTCTGCCCGACCGCAGGGACGGCAGACAATCGCCCAAGGGCTGTTTTTCCATGTTTCAAAATAGCTTGTTGCCAGAACCAAATCATGTTATTAATATTATCATACTTCCTACTTATTATCATAATCTTCTCGATTCACGAAATATTGAAATAACAGAAAACAATTTTACTTGTCATCCTTGTCAAAATAATTTTACTTGTCATCCTTGCGCAACGATTCATGACTTTGTTTTTCAAGTTCATCAGCATTCATGTAAGAACCCGATAAATGATGCATTTTGACATAAATTGGCTAAAAGCTCGAAATTTCATAGTCTCTGCCATTTTCTCTCATTATTAGATTATTGTCGGCCCGGGAAAATATTGTTGGCCCGGGAGAGCGGGCGGACAATGAATTTTGCGGGCCGACAATGAAATTTGAAACATGAGCTTTCATTTAACAACCACCTAGTGTCTGCCCACTAAAGTAATGATAATGTTCTTTCAAGTAGGTTACACAGTAGATTATGATGATTGAAATGTGGAGCGCCTATTAAGTCGTAGCGAAATAAATTACGGTGTATTTTTGGGATACGTACATTTACAACTTTCAAATCTTGAATCACAAGTTGTCTGGTGATTTCTAAATGTCTCACAAGCCACATTTTATCGTCAGTTCTGTCTTCTGCTTGATTTCCTTCAATCCTGAATTGGAAGAGAGCTATTGTTTAAATCAGGAATGACAATATTAAAGTATCATGGTGTGCTTCATGATAATCTCATTAGATTATATTTTGTCATAATTGTTTAAAATTGGTTAATATCGTGATACCGGTACTTTGATGAATATTACTTTTATTTTATAAAGTTTTAAAAGTTTTTTTTATGACTTACGTTTATAGTTTAGATGGAAAATTACAATCGATGTGTTTCATGAATATTGTATTTTCAAAGCTTATAAATGCTTTGTTACATGCACGGGAGTACACATTCAAATATCATAATTAAGGTGAATTTGAAATTATTTTTAAATAAATGTAGGTTTGGTTTTTATATTTAACTTCATGGAATTAACATCGGCCTTTGTTTAGGAGGAGGAGGGGTGTTATGCCTTCTTGACTTGTTTCAGCGTGGTATTTTGATGACATGAATCCTGCTACGAAGTTATAAGCACAATTTGTTTTCTAAGCAGGATTTATTTCTGCTACAAAATCATGAGGCCTAACAATCCCCCCCCAACCGAAAATACGCGGAAACGCGTATAATGGGCATCCCTGTTAAATACATTATCTTACATTAAAAACAAACCACAGCTGACGGGTTGAATACAAATGATACCAGAAAGTCGAAATGACGATAGACTTAAATGTCGAATTACCAAAGTGTCTTTAAGACTATAATGTCGACATTTCGGTCATTAGGCATTTGGGTCATTTTCGACATTCGACATTATAGTCTATAGACATTTTGGTTTTTTGACATCAAGTCCTTGAGACATTTTGTTATTTCATCATTTCGCATTCTACGTTTTGGTCACTTAAGACATTATGGGTGTATACAAAGCTGACGGAAGACAAGGTACACTGTATCACTTTAACTCGATACGGTATGCACAGCTGGAAAACGGTGAACCGGTTTTTTTAAAAAGCCCCAGTTAGTTAGTAAGTTAGTATACACAATAGAACACTTACCATAAGGGCTTTAATGGGTAATGGTAGACATTATAAAGTCAATTAATTTCCTGAATGGATTTTTAACGTTCTTTTTAGTTTTGTTCTATTAATGTAAAATCGATTCAAAAGTGAATCAAGTTTGCTTTTTACCTCATACAAACTGTTCTATTAAGCACTTCAAAACACTTTGCTTTCCACTGTTTTGGTCGGCCAATAGGTTGAAAACCGGATTGTTCAAATTTTTTCTGCCAATTTTCATCGATTCTTAAAGTAAAATATACAAAGCGATAACAAAGTACATGTATCATCAAACTAATGTTTACTCTCTGTATTAACAAATTTATATGTTTAAACAAAAATCAAATGTATGGTTTAAAAAATGCAGCCTCTGTCATTCGGGTCCCAAAACACCAATATACTAAAACACAATTCCGCCAAACCCAACAAGGCATCAAATATTGCCACAGTAGGAACATCGTTAAAGTAACGAGACATTACCGGCCTTATATTTTGAAAATTGTTTATATAAAAAAAATTCAGTTACATGTATTCATAAAATTTAACCCATCTGTCGGGACTATTTTCGTATGATTAACGTTTAACAGCGTTCAACTTTAAGGTGTTTTGAACGCAGTTGAACGGACAGATGTTTAGTAATTATTTGATCCGTTCAAAATAGTGATTTTTAAACGCACTTTTCTGAACGTTCATGGGTACGTAAGCATCCCTAACGCAACACCCATTTATCCCAAAGTCTGATATAATCTCGCCATAATTTAAAGTTAATTCTGAACTACAGAAAAGGTTCAACATTTAACATGACGTTTATTTTTAATGAGCTATTGATTTTTAATAATGCTACTCACGTACAACATTATCGATACGTAGTTCAATGCAGAATTTAAAATGGACTCTATTTTACGAGGTATCTTTTTAAAATATACTACCAAAAAGACCGAACGTTCGAAAAATCGAAATCCAAAAATTCTTAATGGACTCAAGACCGCCTTTTTTAATGTGAACGAATGTCTCAAAGGTAATCAGACCGAAATTGGATGTACTATAGTTAACTAAGTTGATTTTATTCGGGTCCTTTGTTCATTCGGTCTTATGGACTTTCGATCTTTTTGGATGTCGGTCTTTTGGGCTAGACCCATAATAAAAGTAATTTGCATCAAACTTGATTTACCTTTCTTCTCGTTCTATTATTCTTAGGGCTGTAACGACAGTTGATGGTTCTCTTCTTACAGATATGAGCGTCCTTTGCATCGTTAACCATAACTGTTTCCCAAGTTCTTCTGATAATTTCCTTACCTCACTGAAGTATTGATCCAATGTCTGAAATATGAAAAAAAATAAGACAGTTGCACTAGTGTGGCTTACGAATTGAGGACGATGTATTTTCGCAATAAAGCTATTACTTATTCCGATTGCAAGTGCTTAATTATCTTTAAAATTAAGAAATATAGAAGTTTCTTGTTCAAATATAGGAGAATTTTCGACCAAAACGTATGAAAATATATATCTAAGATTTTCTAGTCCATTTTTTTAACAAAATTCTGTGATAAGTTTTTAAATTTTGGGACACATATGTGGGTAACTTTAATGAGCGAACATCCAATTATGTGAATTATTTGTTTATATATAGAAAATATAGGGGATTTTTATGAATTATAGGAGGCACCTTGGGATTTTGCTTTGACAGTTAATCATAATGATGTTAAAATATTCCTAATTCTGAATCCAGGTTTCCTTTAATTATGTCGCCGATTGAATGCCACATCATACGTTTCGATTGATTTCGCGGAATTCAATATCGGGGACCCGTTCGAATTCCGCCCGGCCAAATTTAATTAAAGACATATGGGTCGACGCCCTGGGTTTGCTTCTAACTAGGGTGAAAGCAAATGCATATTCTAAATGCAGAACAAAATACAGTATGGCGGCTTTCTCAGCTCATTAACTTACGTTTTTATCGGTGGGGCTTTGGAATGGTTGTTTATGTAGCTCGAAAAATAGGTCGTCTCGACAAGTCTCTAGGTCCGTTAAACTGAAAGACAAGCAGAAAAGGTCAATATGATGGCAAATTAGTGGGATACTACAATTCCATCATAATTATTTACTCGAATATTTACAAAACAAGTGCATTTTGATCGATTGGCCAAGACAAGATTAAAAATAGTCAATTTCATTTCCATATCGTAGTGGCGGCTTGAGACTGCAGCACTGCCGCATCTGCGTCACTTGACAAATTTTCAAATGTGTGAAATTTTTTAAATGAGCTCTAACAGCATAACGACAATAAAATGTTTCGGGTATAAGAGGGGGTCTTCAGCGAGCACCCTTGCTATCTCAGCGTGCGAGTACCAATCTCAGTGAGCACTCAAAATTTCAGATCAGCGCGCGAGCACACTATCAACAGTAGAGGAACCGCACAAATAACAATCACTGATTGCGCGCTAAGTAAATATGTTATATTCTTTGTTTTAGAACTTGTCTTAGAAATAGTTTTGAATGGCTGCGCATCTGATTTCTTTCATTTGCATATAGCAGCTGCCATGTTTGGCAATTCGATGGAAATTCTTAAATTCTTTCGTGAATTATCACTTTATCGATATTTAGTAAAAAGTGAACGTTATTGATTTATGAGTTTGGTTGAAAAGTTCATCTCATAACGCTGCATTATTCACGATTGTGATTGCATACATTTTATACAATGACCCCTTCACGTTGATGGTCGAGAGTCCATAGAACACTTGTCTGAATTAATTAGTTTCATTTTGAATATTACAGACTAAAGCTATTCAAAGTACGTAAGTATATAATTTGTCTTTAATTTCGAAAAACCCGTTAGATTTGCCCCTTTACTAACCAGAGGCTCTGCCCCTGGCAGGCGTGGCAGAAGTTTAAAAATATCGGGGTTTGGTGTAGTGAAGTCGAGAAATTATCCATATACCTACATCCAAAATCATGGCAGATAGCTGATATGCAGGCAATTTATTACATAAAATAAACCTGAGCTCCAAACGCGCGAAAGATTTTTTTTTAAATAATATTTTTTTATTTACAAAATAGGATGATATGCAATAATTACATAATATGATTGTGATATGGACCTAAGACAGCATGAAATAAGTGCGTCATATGAGAGGAAATTTTTTAATACTTCTTGCGCTTAGGAGGGTATTTATTTTCTGGCAAATTATAGCTGAAATAGCCCCCAAATGACATTTAACAAGAAGGTTTAAAATATTGGGCGCGCTATTTATATGGAGAGCACCAACGACATTTTTATTGGGGTGCTCAGCCCCTATACCACATAGCGCGCACTTCAAACCTGCGTGGCGGCTTGAATTGCGTCAATAGAATGCACCGCAGCTGTCTGGGAAACGTAAGGTACATAGTTCTCCTCCAGTTATCTACAAAGTATCCCTACTACTTTATCATAAAAAAGGGTCGGATTATCTGCCGAAAACCATTGGGAAATTTATCTACATGTTCATTGATGAACATAACATATTTAACCTAATGTTTTCGCATGTTGGTTCACCGCATCGATTTGGTTATAAAGTTCTGTATTTGGATAACAACATATCTGTCATCAACACATGAAATGTGATACTTTTTTTCATTCGATTGATATTATAACATTTTATAGTATTTACCATTTATGGGCGTGCAATAATTTATCTTCTGAGATATACTCTCTGGTTTTCTTCACTAACTCAGGAACGGTAAAGATGTGTTTCAAGTTCTCCATCGCTGCAAGAAGCTAGAAAATAAATTTAAAAACATTTTGCCTACCGATCGATATTTTTCCTTTTTTGCAGTACTATTTCATAATTATAAGACGTGCGTATGCATATTCAGAATACTGGTAAATTTATATTCTAGTCGTTTCTGGTGTCTATGTTTATAAATCGATTTAAACATTTGTATTATCTTTGTTCCGCTATACAGGATGTATTTACCTCCATTTTTATCCATATTGGCCATAACATCATTTTTGGGGTAGTCAGATATTTCGTACAAACCGTGCGTACACAAGGAGGGTGTATTCCAAGAACGTAAGAGTCGTACGTACGCGTACAAGGGAGGGGTCAGAAATCCCAGATTTCGAGCGTACGTACTATATGGATGGCCCCAAATAGGAAAAGTAAAATTTCATGTTCTCATGTTGATTTCTCCGGTCAAAGATTTTTTAAAAGAACAAGTTTGATTGTATTGTACTACGTAATAGATTGCTGACAGAGGATTCTCTCTAGCTATAAGCACTTGATCGTATTGTATTTCTTAAATTGTCCCAGTTCAGCATATATGTATCGCATCAGTTTACATATGTTTGTATATCATTCTTACCTGACTATGTCTTGTACTTTCATCTTTCAGGTCTTTAAATTTAGCTGGCAGATCATTGATGTTTTTGAATGGATCATCAACTTCCTCTAAACTAAATTAAAAGTTAGATATTAGTATCAGCTCATCTACATTGTATCAAGAGTACTGTATATGTATTCAATGTACTTTTGATTGTATTCAATATATGTGTACACTTTTTGTAATTTCTAGTAACAGATATTTCAGAATGAGCAGAGAAGTTAAATCTTTGACTTTTTACAGCTTCATTATTCAAAAAAAAATTCAGTGTTGCTCTAAGAAAAATCAAATTCTATTCAAATTAAGTTAAATATTTACCGGCAAGTGGAAATTTAAAAAAAAGCCTAGTCCAAGGAATATCACAATTTTCAAGATCTTTCAAACAGAGTTTTCAGTTGAACTCGGGCGTACTCCGGGGTTGGACTCATATATTACAACACATATTTGAGACATGTATCGAGTACTAAGTATTTTATCCAGGTGCAAATGAAAACATACAAAATAATATCGTATAATCTGATGATAACTTCTATGTATTTTATTGAATATCGTGTTGATTTAGATTATTACAACTTACTTTTTCTTTATTTCTTTGACATCCTCTAATGCTGAATGTAGCTGATTTAGTCCAGTCCTTACGCCATCCAATTGAGACTGCACAGCAGTTTTCAACATGGCCTCAATTGAATCCTGTAGAAATGAAATATAAAACGATAATCAGTATAGAATTTCATTCTGGAGCATTTTGGGAGGCAATGTATATGCATTACTTAAAAATAAGTTCAGAAGGTAAGATAAGAAGACAATAAAAGATAATATTACCTTTTTCCTTGCATGTTTTCTTCGTAATTGGTCAACTCTATCTAATTGGTCAGGCCTCTATAAAATGAAATAAAAACCTAATAAATACAACTAAAATTTAAAGGAAAACTATAAGAAAAACCTCTGTTCCTTTTCCAGACCATGTCATACAAACATTACAAAACTTGCCATCATTAATCATTTATTTGGCACTGCATACTTTTAAGGTTAGGCATAATGGATAAGTAGTGCATGGAATCTGTTTTGACAATATATGACTATTTCTCAAAAACCATAATAGTCTAGATAACAAAAATCTGAAGGCACAAAGAAAAAATTTTTCAAAAAGTTAATTTTCTCAATATCACATCAGATCATTGTACAGTTTTTTGTGCAAAATATGCAAGCAATTCACTAAAAAAAGCTAAGCAGTGTCAAGAACATTCTCACTTGTCAAAGCCTCTCCCATCATAGCACCTGCTGTCCAAGGATGAAAATTATGAAATATGATATAATACCATGGGAACGAGAATGTGTCAAGAATACATCAAACAAGTTATCTATGCAAAATATTTGAAGAAAATTATTTTATTTACCAAATTTTCAAGTCATCAAAATAAACATTTCTTATTTTTTTAGGTTTTTGAGAAATATAAAAATAAATGCTAATTTTCTAACCACAATTTTTTTCTTCAAAACTGGGTATTTCACCTTTTAAGATCCTCAAAAACAGTTAGTTCATGACACAACAAGAGCCCTTGGCACCATGCCAATAGGTACTTTTGCTAGGCTTTGTCACAGCTAATGCTACCTCTGATCAATAATTTTTTAAAGAGAAATAACAGACCACAAAATTCTTATTATTAAGGAATAAATTGAAAGGTTGGATCATAAAATTAACCAATAAATTTGCTCCTGCATTTCCAGAATTGTGGCCTAATTGGTTTCTCACCACAATAACAGGTCAAAAAAATAAAAAGTTATGGTTTTGTACCCTCATTCTGAGAGAAAATTGAAATGCACATCGGAAACTATGGTTAAAGACAAAATAATTTGGAACCAGGTTGACTTCATATATATCACAATCAATGAAATTCTATTGAATTTAAAAATCAATATCATTTACTGCTAAAAAGTAAAGTGATAGAAATGGACTACTTCTGGCAAAACCAGATTGACATTGGTGTTGTTTAAGCCCTGACTTGCAGTGGGCAACTTGGCTCAGTGGGTCTGTCGGTGTGTTTCATCTCGATTAAGTCTCAGAATCCAACGTTCTAAATCGACCGTCAGATACCTCGACATTGTGCTAGCATATCCAAGCGAGTGACGTCATCACTGGGTCTAGAAATAACCCACCAATCAGTGTCAAGTTCAAAAATTTGGAATCAACTCTAATCAGTGATTTCACCACCCCCACTTCAATTTAATGATGGCACCCTACACCTGTTAATTACGCACAAATGCTTGCCAAAAAGCCTCTAGTAGACTTATCTAATCACTCAAACCTGATCAAATGTGTAAAGCAACTTGTTTTTAACATTTCAGGAAAATATTAGACTTTAAAATGTCTGGACTTTTTTACGAAAATTTCCAAATTCGCGCCCATTTGACTCAAGGTTTTTTAAAACACTGTTTTAAAAACAAATTCAGTAAACATCAGAAACGTGCCAGATTGAAGTTATTTTTTTTAGATGAAAGGTAAAGACCTGAATTGCATCCCAGAGGTTCAACATTTTAGAAAAAAAAATTATTTTGAACTATTTAGGACTTATTCCTCTGCAACCAGCTGATTTCCCAGAGTGGAATCCGACTATGTTACGCTAGTATATATACACCAGGGAAATTTTTTTGAATTTTTCCACAAAAAATGTGGAGTTGTGTATATTTTTTGAATTTTTCCACAAAAAAAAGGTCAAGTCTTCTATAGTCCCGGGATTTCCGGTCGACTAAAGAAAAAGGTCATTGTGGTCGACTAAAAAAAGGTCATTTTCAGGATGACTAAAAAAAGTCATTTTCCGATAGACTAAAAAAGATTCAACATACGGGCGGAGTCCTGGGATTTCCAATCGAAATGTGGGCGTAGATCCGAAAAGTTTTCCACCGAAAATGCGGGCATCCTGGGAAAATTTTGGTGGGATTCTACTCTAACTCTGGGATTTCCGAAACTACTCGAACTCCAAGAACTGTAAACCACTGCATGGAATATTACATATAGATCTAACTTCTAAGGCAGAGATCAAAAATGATTAAAACATGAATTTGAATAACACAAAAGATCAAAAAAAGTGACAAAAGCTTTTAAAACTTTCAAACTTTAACTTCCAAGATTTCACTTTCGTAAGTTTCGTTTCACATGTCCAAAACAACGGGAAAATGAAACAAACCTGTAGTAAGCTAGCTACTTGCTTGGCCGCTTTCAATTTAGCATCAGCTTCTAATTTGTCAAGATCTAGCGTTTCCATCTTATTGCATAAATTTTAATTTGTACATTTCAGTGATTTTTTTTTTCACTTCCGGTAGCTGATGATGAGGTCCACAAATTATTAAAAGTTACAAATCTTTTTCCGGTCGAGCTAA
>JAUCNG010248855.1:0-12648 GCA_032353305.1 Cephalothrix spiralis
GCCAAGTGAAGGAATGCATCTTGAATTAGAAAAGGCAGCTAAAGATAAGGAGTTGGTGCAGCGCCTTGAAAGTAAGTGTCTTCCTAAAAGATGAGAATCACTCATAAATTTAAAAAAGAATTTTTCTCTAACATATAAAATGTCTCTAATTTTACCGGAAATTATTTTTATTTAATCAAATTTTGCTTCGTAAATTAATCCCCATAAGGACTTTTTTTTAAATTACTTGGTTTACGGACACCGCCGGTAAAAATTTCCAAAAAATGAAAATAATAATAAAAAAAAAATTTTTACCGCCGGCGACGGACTTTTTCAGACATCGAATGAAAAAACTGAAAATAATACTTTTTTTTACCGCCGACGGAATTTCCAGACGTCAAATGAAGAAAAAAACGTTGGAAAAATGGAAATAATAATTTTTTTTAACGCCTGCGGCGGGATTTTTTTGAAATGTCTTTAACATTTATTTTACCGACCGCCGGGGGCGGGCGGCGGGATTTTTTGAAAAGATTGTCCGTAAACCAAGTAATTAAAAAAAGGCCTAAAATCCTTATACATTTTAAATACTTGATCTCTGATAATAATATAACGACAATGAATATATTTATTTCAGCTGCCATGATTCATTGGACTCGACAAATTAAGGAAGTTCTAAGCGCCCAAGATGCATCTGAGTCGTCCGAAACCTCAGGACCTTTGGAAGAAATTGATTTTTGGAAGAATAGATGTGAAGATTTGACTGGTATTAGTAATCAATTAGATAAAGCAGGTGTCAAACGAATTACTGAACTGTTACAGTTGGCTAAGTCATCCTATGTTACACCCTTTCTTAAGTTATCGTCACAAATCAAGGTAAGGCAATACAATGAATACATTCACATGGTGATCACAATCATCACATGTCTGGAAATCCTGGAAATGTCATGGAAAATTAAACTTGAACCGAGAAAAAATCTTTAATATTCTAGAAAGTCTCTAGAAGTGCTCAAAACGGACCCGTTACTCGCACGTCCCAGCTAAAAAGCTGTCTTCGTAGATCGTTGGAAATCGATCACTTTTTGACACATGATCGGTCGATATTCGAGACAGATTATCATCTCGGAAACTGGCCGTTTTGAGCACTTTGAATATTTGTTTGCTCCCGTAGATGAGAAAAGTGGTTACTAGGGTCGAACAGAAAATCTTTCAAACGCGTTATTATGAGAGGAAATTTTTAAATGGTTCTCAACTGGATGTCGAATAAAATAAAACTAGCATCTAAAATATTCTATAGGTTCCATTTATTTTCCTGGGAGGACAGGGGAGCATATTAAATAAAGCGCTAATGACAAACCTCAAAACAGAAATACTTCAAAGTTATGAAAAATCTGATTTCATATTTATATTCTGTACTACAACAGCTTTTCTAAAATGTATGCACTACAATTAAATTAACATAAAAGAGGAAGTTCCTCGGCCTCAGTAGTATATTTTCAAAACATTGTCTCAAAGTTTCGACACTATTTGGCTGTCTTCAGGATAATGAAAAATTTGTTAACTGCTCTATTTTAGTCATTCTAAACACTGGAATTTTGATTAAAGTTTAAAGATGATGTAGTGCGTAGCATTCGAATTTCGAATATGTGATGTGAATTTCTCTTTTTCAAGCCTTCAATACACAGATCGGGTTTAACAAGAAATAGTGATCTCATTTAAAATTTTTAAAACCGTTTCGAAAACCATTTTTAAAAGTACAAACCTGTCTAACCAAACCGATCTACATTAAATAAAAACTTTTCTTATTTTTTTAAATCAAATTCTTAATGTTTTATCTAATCAATTTCAGGAAGGAACACATCAGGCTAAAAGCAATTTGAAATTTTTAGCTGTCCTTAAAGATCCATGTGCAGAATTATCCGATGCAAGGCCTAAAGATATACCTGCTATGTTGCCGAAGATTATCACGATTCTTAGAATGATTTGGGTGAATTCTGAATTTTATAATACAAGAGAGAGATTAACTGGAATTTTACGCAAGGTAACTAATTTTTTATAATTTTGAGGTTATATTTTCAGATATAAATTTATATTTAAAAACGCAGCAAACATTTTACAAAATGGGAAAATCCACCCCCGTTACTCTCTTGTTAAGTCCTCTCATTAAATTAACGTAGTGATTTTTTAAAAGGTACCGGTAATACAGGATTACGGATTAAAACCGCACTTAAGTTTTCTTTCTCCAAAAATTCTGAAGCATATAAATACAAATGTAGTTGAATTTAATATGCATGAAAACAACCTTCTGAAAGTTGATGTATATAGTTTGCCTTTAGCAAGACTATGCGCCGTAAAGTAGTCGGGATCTTCATTTATTATGGTACATGTAAACGGACACCAAGATGATCGTATTGATCGATCATGTGGCGGGTTTGAGGCTCACTAGGCAACAGACCGGATGGCTGACTGTCGATTTGAGTACGTCGAGTCGGTGTATTGAAAATCAATTAGTACTGCGTGGCAATGTACTTATTAGCTCGAGCAAGCTGACCAAGTCGATTTCGAAAATTATATCTTACCAATCTTATCTAACGCTCATGCGCCAAAATAAAACGACTATTTCTGCTAGCCTATATGTGTGTATTTTTTCAAGAAATCCTCAATTGTGAATTATACTGCCATGATATTTACTAAAACTAAAATACTTCCTCCTAAAAGAAGCAAAACACACAATACTCTGTGCTGGCAACACTCTAAAATGATATTTGAAATGTTTTCCAGAATTTTCTTAGTATAGGCCTTCTTTAAAAAAGGGTAGTGCTGAAAAAAAGGTGTCGTCAAAACGTGGCATATCTATGAATTATTTCTATTTAAGTTATGAAAAGATAATATTGTATTACAATATTTGATTCAATGTTTTTCTGTTTTAGTTGAGTAATGAAATCATCAAACGGTGCTGTAAAGAAATACATTTGGAACGTATATTCGATGGTAAAGTACAGACTAGTATGCAGAATTTGAATGACTGCATTGAGTGCTGTGAAAAATGGAAAGATATTTATCAAAGAGCTGCGAAAATCCATCACAAATTCTCACCACAAGCATGGGTCTTAGATCAGAGTTCAATTTTTGCTCAAATCGATGCTTTTGTACAAAGATGTAGAGATCTTTTAGATGTAAGTTAATATTGAATTACGTAATTATTGTTAAAAAATCAATATTGTTCGGGTGACTGTCGACCCGGCTACATGGTTCGCAAATCTCCTAGATTTCTTGAAATTTCAAATCAAGGCTCTGGAAAAGCAGGAATCAGAAAAATTCCTGGAATTGTATATTTTATAAGTGCCTCCCAAATATTTTTGGCCTGTTTTCGCTGTGCCAACATATTAATTTCACTAATATTTGGTCGAAAATTTCGAGGATTTTTGGGGATAAAAAAATTGGTATTTAAAAAACATATATCTGGAATTCCTTGAAAAATATTTCCAAAGGAGCGTACGAGCACCCGACTACCTGAGGTAGTAATCATATCCACGGTCGTTGGTTCGCTTTACGCTTCAATAATCAATATTAACTGAGTAATGCAAATGCGGCAAAATATGATTCTGAAATACATTTGAGGCTCAATTATACCCCTTGAGACGCGATTCGAACACACTGATTTTCGGGCGCATCTCGCAACCGATCAGCTATCCAGGCCGACATCGCGGCATAGCATATTATATGTTTTTTATGGTTCGGGCAGTTGTAAAAAATATCCAATTTCATTCTAGTTTGAATGTTTTAATATTATATTATCTTCCATAATTATAAGTGAATTGAAACTTTCTTTTTAAATTTGTAGGTGTGTGAATGCCAGATTCACTTTGCTAGATGGGAAGATGGCAACAAAACAGAAATGCCTCACCTTGCTGGTCAACGTGGGCCTGAAATCCTCCGCGGTATTTTGGAAATCGAACAAACATTTGAACGAAATTTGCATATTCTCAAAGAAGTAAAGAAAACGATATTAGATGTAACAGCAACAACATGGCATGACGATTATAACAGGTAAATCATTAGTTATACATGTATTCCAATCTGCTTGATTTTCGACTATAATGTACATTGAAACTTGCAAATACTTTTTTGTTTGATTGATTTACGGAAATCGCGTCGGCAGCAGAGGACAATAAATATTAATTTTGGACAATTTAAGAAATCGGGACTAATCTAAGAAATCCATAATTGGCAGAAATATATTTTAAAATTGATAACTGAGAATTTCGTTGGCGGTAGAGAGTTCACAGAATATAAATATACTATCGGATTTCCCCTATCTTTGGTCGTCCGTTTTTGGGTTTGTTTTTTAGCGCTTTAAAAAAAAATCTCCCAGGAAACGTAATAAAATGCTACAAAATTCGACTTACATAAAATTAAGGGAACTAACGAAGGTTTCTTGAAAAGTTCTGTGATTCGTGATTCGGACCCCCCTAAAGACCCCCTCTTAAAAAGCTATTCCACAATATGTCAATTATTCAAAAACTAACATTCCATTTATTTTCCTGGGAGCTATGAGATTTTAAAAAGCGATAAAACAAACAAGCCAAAAAAATGTTATACAATCAAAGTTATCATAAATCTAATGGCGTATTTATATGCTGTGCTACACCAGCTTTTCAAAAATGTATGGTTTGGTATAGTTTAGAATATTTTTGTACAGGGTTATCGCTGATTGTAGTGGTAAGTTCATAAAATAAACTGGTAATCCGACAAAAAACGATTGTTTTTTAAATTCTTAAATTTTTAAATTCTTACTGTCGTTATAAATTTGATTACAGATTCAGAGCTGGTGTTAAAGATTTAGAAGTCATGATGCAAAATGTTATTACATCAGCTTTTGATACTGTAACAACAGTGGAAGGTGGTGTAGAACTACTCGATATCTTCATGCATCTGTACAGTCGTGAGGTAACTATTTTATCTTTTGTATAATTTAATTTAAAAAGTAGTTGAAGTGGAAACCTGGAAAGTCAGGGAATGTAAAATTGATCAGGGAAATTCTTTTAATAGTCGGGGAAAATTTTCCGAAGCACGAAAGATTTCGGATGTAATATAAAGCCTGGACAGATTTCCTCTAATGAACTTGACCCGACATCCAATCTTTTTAAATATTTAAAGCTGACATAGCTAAGAAAGTTTTGAAACATGATCAGGGAATTTCAGGGAAAATTTCTTTTATCAAACATTCTTGCTAGTTATCTCTTTTATATTTTCGTCAAATTGTTAATGTTTTTTTACTATATTTTATTCTGTTCCTTTCAGGCTATAAGGCGAACACTTGATAAGAAAACAGTTGATGTTTATGCTTTCTTCAATGAAGAACTGAACGCTGTTAAGAAAGAACTTACGCAGAAATCTGTTCCTTTACCATTTTCTCACCCAAAATATTCCGGTCAAGGTCACTGGGCTAGAATATTAAAGAAGCGAATTGAAAGGTCAATGATGGTACGTACAATTCTGAGTTTTAAAAGTTGGAAGGGCCTCAAAAAATCCGCGTATAACAAATTGACATATTTCTCTCCGCCTATGCTGGTAATAGGTAATACCAGTGATTACCGTACCCATATATTTAAATCTATTTTCAGAAAATTATATTGTGTGTCTGAGGGTATTGGAAACGGAAATTGGAATCATGCAATTTTAAAAACAAACTTTTAAAGGTTAAAATAGTGTACGAATTTACGAGTCTACATTTTCGATTTTTTCAGACGCATGCGCACGCAGGATCTTCCTTCATTATATTTAAATAAAGATATTATTCAGCAAGAATAATTTTGCCTGTCAATAATAATCGTTTCATAACATTAAAAAAAAAAGATTATTGGTATGTTTTGAAAATAGTTTAAAAATTCATATTAGAGAAACTAATTGCAAAGTCGGAATTGTTACGATGAGTAAAACATCAGCGCATTTAGAAAGACCCCGAGTAGATCTAGGTCAATTGCGGCGCGAGATTACCTAGCAACGTTGGGGGCTTCTTTAGCAGACTAAGCATAAACTTAATCAAGAATTTTGCTCCGCTTTTTTCAGGTCCTTGATAGAGCTCACTTTTTGCCTCCAAGTGGTACCGGAGAAGAAACAAGAAATCAATATCAGCATCTTGTACAGGCACTTGATGAACTGACAAGAAAAACTTTCCATGAATGGACTCAAACAGTCGACAGGGTTAGTCAAGTTTCACTTATATGTTATTTACAATTACATGAATCGGATTGTTCGCCTTTTTCAGTGGTTTTTGCTTTTTTAGCAATTTGTAGCCTAGTTTTCTTTTTTTGGAGTGAAGATATTTGGATTTTTAAGTCTACTTGTTATGACAGAAATAGCAATAAGATTGATATCTTAACTTTCTTTAGAAACCGAGGTACCTGTTTTTATAAAAAGAAGTTCATATGGTGTAAAACTACTATTTAATTAAAAGTACACCATTTCGAAGCTGAAATTCTTATGCCAAAGATAGACTCCTCCTTACAAATTTATGAATAAGAGATCCTGCAGAAATCTGTTCAACATCTTTGTCTTTGTGAGAAACATATGGAAGTTTATCGGGAAGCGAAAAAAATGAGGTTTTTCACCAGGGGGAGACCATTTTTCTTATCGCAATCGGGAAGCAAATTAAGAATGTTATCGAAATCGGGTAGCGGAAAACGGAGCTCCGCGTTTATTGGGAAAACACCTCAAAAAAGTGTCGGGAAGTGGAATTCGACCCCCTCCATGTAACCCAAGTCATATGAGATCTCAAAATTCATTTTCCCGAATCGGTCATTTTAAAAAGCACGCCCAGAAGTGAGATTTAAGTTATTATCATTGAACCAATCAAATTAAAGATTTTTTAGTTAATATTATCTTCATTTTTATTTTTAAGGAACCAATGAAATTGCTCGAAGTTCCTCTAATGTGCAGAAGTGCGACGAAAACGGCGATGATTGATACAAATTTTAATCGTTCTCTTTTACGATTGTTTCAAGAAATTCATTATTGGGAACGATTAGTGTTTGAAATACCACATTATGCTGTTGATATTTATGGAAAGCGCGACGAATTGAGGATGTTACGAGAAAATGTTTTGCTTGTTGTTAGAGATTATAACAGGTATTTATGAATAACAAGACTAACTCAGGGTGACCAGTGACCTGGAAATCAGGAAAAAGTCGGGAAATTTTCAAATTTTGGTGAAAGTCAGGGGAAATTAAAATTGAAGAAAAATTATTTGTTGTGAAAGACATTTTCATAACAAAATCGCGACAGACATTTTCATTGCAAATTATTTGTCGCGTGGTCAGGGAAATTTTTTGAAATGGTCAGGGAATTTGGAATGGTGAAAAACTGGTCGCCCTGCAATGAATGGAACTTTGGGCCTTAATTATTCATGAACTTAATTAGTTAAACGTTCAAATTCAATTCAATTCAATAGACTTACATATATTTTTCATTCGTATGTTTTTTATCAAAGTATATGAAATTTCAAATTAACATTCAGTTGTCAAGCGTGTTTTTTTTTCATTTTTGGGTGATCGCGCATGAAAAGAATAAGAAATTGACAGAAGGAAAATGAAAATTTTTTTGCGCTATTTTTGCGATTTTCAAAACATTTATAAAAACTGGATCTTCCTTTTCTTTTCATTCGTTACAAAATTCTCAATCTGTAGAAACTCTTCTTTTCCCCATATCCTCATCCTAATCCGATACTTATATTTTTAAGTTATATCTAAATCTAAGACAGCTCTAGACCCTTTTGACACGTCATTCGCTCGTCATGTCGAGATTCCCTTTTTACGGAAATCGCGCTGAACGCATTCGGGATTTGGTCTCGGAATTCGTTTGAGCGATTGAATGCTGCAAAAAACTGTTTTAGAAAATCGACGATGAATATTGAGTCGGAGCGGGATGTGGTTTTTTGTATTAGAAATTTTTACAGACTCTGAATTTTGTAACGAATGTCAAGAAAGGAGAGAACTGTTTTTAATTATTTTTTTAATAGCGCACAATCGTTGAATCATATCTCTTTTATTAATTCCTGGTAAAATGTATTTATAATTATTTGATAATTTTCAGAATTATTGCCGCCTTATCACAAGAAGAGCGAGGATTATTTAAAGAGAGGATTCGCTTCCTCGATAAGAAGATCCACCCTGGTTTAACCAAACTCAACTGGATATCAAAAGCTGTTTCTGATTTGTTTATAAATGATTGCCGAATGCATGCAAGCAAGGTAATTTTCTATCTTGATAATATCGTCCCTCGCGTACTAAAACATGCTAAGTCTCTCACTGAGTGTCATTTTCTGAAGTTTTCAGGAGAGCAAATTAAAAATTTTTTTTCCCTCAAAAATCAGTCAAAAATAGGAAGTATTTTTCTCAGATTATTTCTTGTTCCATTAAAATTATATACTGCTTTGACACTATGTATAAGTGATTAATTCCAACGGCCATTTCTTCCGCGTATTTTGGCATATCTTAATTTTTGGGTCTATGATTTCATTCTGAAACATTTTTTGAAAACAATTAACACATGTGTATTTTGGCATGTAATAATTGTAGTATCAAAAATGTTCGATGAACAGCAATCGTAATCATATTACATTAGTTTCAGCATTCCCGTGAATTTGTGACGTCATAGAATGACAATGATGTCGATTATAATTACAATAAATAACTTTTTTCTCTCGAAAATATGTTTTCTAGCTCTCTCTCGAAACCGTGCTATGAAGTGACATATCAATAACATAGATATGAGTACGGCGAATTCTAAACATTTAGTCCCTAGTTTATGAATTATTTTATTATTCCCATCAACTTTTGATTTAGATGCATGCAATATCGACGCACTCTCATTCATTAAAACAGAAAACTTTGCATTCATATGAAATTATTCAATGCGTCGTAACATGTGATTGATGATTTGTCTCGCTAAAATTGATAATTTCACGATTAAATAGAAAAATTATAATACCGGTTTAGAAAAAACTTTTACATTTTTCATTCCATTTCACAGTGCATTTTATGAATACGGTTCTTTGTGAGATCGTACTCGGAATCTCGCAAAGGGGCCGTCATATATATCATCCTTGTTCCCTTGCTGTCGGCGTTAGCGGGAATTTTATTTTAATTTTCGAAATTACAGCTGAACCCCTGGCGGAGACTATTCAATGCTGAGAAATTAAAAAAAATATTACATTTCCGCTTGTGGTGTCTCATTATTCTCATAATTTTTTTTCTAATGTTTAGGTACAAGTAATTGTCGACAACTACAAAAGTGCCAATTCTAATATCAGTGGAGGCTGTAAGAAAATTAGCGAATTGTTGTTGGTCAAAATTGACAACAAAAAAGTTTATGAAAATATGGAATTTGATGAGGATCAACAAAAACATAGGTCACTGATTCAAAAGAAGCTACAAGAAATGCATCATGATATCATCCAAACGATGCGAGAAACGTTTAAAGTGTTCAGCTCAGATGGAGGTGATGTAAGTCATATTTTGCATATATTATTTCTATTCCATGCTGAGGGTCATTGAAAAAATTGTTATATGAAGGCCGGGGGTTGATTGATATAAAAATGTCACTTAATGGAAAATTTAAAAAGTTCTTATCAGCAAAAAAGGGCGTGATGGCCAAAATTTGTAGTAATAAATATGTGCGCGAAAAATTTGAACCGCAGAAATAATTTTGCTGAGGAGAGAGAGAGAGAAAATCTAATTACAAGAATCGAAACTTGCCTTTCTGCAGGTTTAGACGTAAAATCGCTTTCGGAGACTTCTCCCCCAGACCCATAATATTCAGTTAGTATGCCATTAAAAAACTATCACTGCATTGGACGTTGTAGATTCTTTACCTGGTGTCAAAAAAATAAATAGTTGTTTGATGGAGACTGTATCATAGATAGAAGTTAAGATTCAGATGACCGATAAATAACACATTATAACCAGACATAACAAGCGACTTACTAGATGAAATGAAATTTTATTCTCCACGAACCCCCGATGGGAGTATAAGAGTATGTACATTGGTTGGCACATTTACATACACGTACAGTATAAATCTTAGCTTTGCTTTAAAAAATGTAACGCATTAAAATAATATGTAATTGATTACAAGATTGTAATACAAACATGCAAAATTTCCCACATCAAAACATAGATTAAGTATACACATAGATAGTGCAAGAAGTACTAAAAACATGTCAGATTTTAATAAATAGATAGTGGGCCTCCAGCCCTCCATGAGGAAAGACCGGAGCAATTCCAATATCCGACTAGCATGGCCACTATTGGCCAGCGTGCGGTGCATGCCGGATAGAAATAGGACGTTATTTGTTGCGATCTAATATAAAATTAATATGTGACCCGAGATATCAAAATGAGTCGCTTTGATAACATTTTCAAAATTCACTTTTTTATATTTGTATCAACTATAAATCATCAGCTTTCTAATGCTACAAATTTTTTGCCTCAATTCAAAGATCGACCTGCCATTAAAATGCATAAATATACTTTTATGAATCTAAGAATCAGAAGTTGAATGACAGCTTCATCGAATATTCAGAAAATACTCCACTGAAATTTTAAATAAGTTTATAATAATGACTAAGAGATGTGAATCTAAAAGTTGGTAATTTTGATTATTTTGCTAATACACGTATATCATAATTTTAAAAAGCCGAACGCGACTAAGTTCGATATCTCGGGTCACATATGTAATGCAATGCAATACAGGATAAAATTACATGACAGACACATGGAATGAACCGGGATTTCCTTGAAATATCAAGGATAAATATATGAAGTGAACCCCAGGTGCACCTTAAACGAGTTATATTACAATTGAAACTGCAAATCTTTCGAAAAATCTAACATTGATTCTGATTCTGACACTTTACAGTTTTACCTAAACTTTCCACAACATTAATATATAAATAAAATATTAAATTAAGAAAAGAGAACTGAAAGGTGTGGCCATCTGAATAGGTTTTGAAAACCAACTTAATATTGAACGTTATGACCAGATCAAAAATCAAGATTCGTACCTTTTTTTAAATATCGCATTCCTTATATTTCTTTTTTTATTCAAAAACTGCGCATCCATCAATACATTAATAATAGAAATTTTGAACTAGATTATTTAATAGCAGTGTAAGTTTGTTCCTTTGCCTCGCTTGGCTTGGCTCGATTTCAAAATATCAGTTATTTTGCTTGCAAGGAGGCGTAAAAAATGAAACCCGTTATTTCTTTTAAATTTCGATATATATTTAACCCAGTTGTCTTTTCTGCTTGCCAATAGACTCCTAAACCGCTGAGGCCACTCACTCTGGCCTAAAATGATTAAAATCGTCTGTATTTTTCTATCCTACACTTTTTTTTAAAATATTCCGGTCCTTTAGGTCCTGTATTCGTTCCTGTAATCGGTCCTGTAGGTCCTGTAGGTCCTGTAGGTCCTGTATTATCGAATACCGGTCCGGTAACATCAATAATAAAAATAATAGAATATGTAGGATCACTACCATCAATACAAGTAACTTTAAAAATGTGGTTTCGATGGGAATTATTTTTAAAGATGCGCTAGATTATCTTCGTCATCATCAGAAAATGAAAACGCAACAGGGTCTACCATATCTTCCTCTGGAAGTGAAGTTGGGTCGAATTCACTTTCGTAATCACCAGATGATAGGTGCTGTTGAAGTTTCATTTCATCTTCCATTGGAATCGGATATTTATCTTCGTCATCATCAGAAAATGAAAACGCAACAGGGTCTACCATATCTTCCTCTGGAAGTGAAGTTGGGTCGAATTCACTTTCGTAATCACCAGATGATAGGTGCTGTTGAAGTTTCATTTCATCTTCCATTGGAATCGGATATTTTTGCCAGATGTTTTGGCCAAGTGTCGGGTTTTCCGATGGTCGAGGTCCAATTGTATTATGTCCCTCGAAGCACCTCCTCAAACCAGGTCTTCGCAATATTTCCATGGCTTTTGTTTTCGCCAATCTTTGAGGGCGAGGTCGTTGAGAAGGATCGACAGGGCCAATGGCAAGTTTACTCTGGAAATAATTGATTTCATTTATAAATCGAGTAGTCCTTTGGATTATTATTTCCCTATTCGCTTTCATGGCAGGCTTCGCAAACGGGCAGTACTCATCATCTGGAAGAGAAAGTGTGACTTTCAGTTTACTTCCCAAGCCAAGTCTTTGAAAAATGTCTTCATCCATTGCGTCATTAATTTCTTTCTCCAATATGCCGCTCCAATACGAGACCATTAATTTATTCAGGTTCACTAATCCCAAGCATTCAAAATAGAAAACAAGACACCTATGTTCCATGTTTCTTAATACATGTGGTATTCTTTGGTTTATGGAACGTGTTATCCTTTGTGAGACATATCTATCTTTTGAGACAGGACAAGGCATTGCATCTCCTGTCGAACCGAGAATTGGTACTACTGTTCTCTCTTCTAGTAATTCATCTTTGGCTTCTTTGCCATCATATGTGCGCCTACGTAGAGGCTTACAGTACCAAAATTGAGTTGTACCTAGTTTACCTATATTATCTGATAAAACATTCCTGTATTTATTGAATTCGTAATAATCCATCGTAATAATGACATTTGGGTGTCTCATATTACCTCCTGCGTTGAGGAG
>JAUCNG010249966.1:0-12637 GCA_032353305.1 Cephalothrix spiralis
ATAAAGTTATTAGCGAATAGAAATTTTATAATATATTATATAGTTTTTTGCGAATTTCGCTGTTATATGTATTCCGGGGGATAACCACTGATCTTAGCCTTCCCCATGAGAGTACCAGGTTTAACCCTATATTAAAATTCAAGAAAAGTGTAGATTTTGGAAGAAGTCTAGTGCATGAAGAATAAATGTTGGAAAACAGTACTTTAGTGCTTTTTGCTGCTTCGCAATTGTTTAGCTATTGTATACCAAATTTGGTCTAGTATAAGTGACTGGGAAAATTACGAGATATCAGGTATAAAGCTACCGGTGGTAAATCGTTTCATACATGTACATCTTCTTACTCCTGGTACAGCCAATTAACACAATTTTAACACATAATTATGACTTACGTTTACAAGCACAGTTATCACAGTTATCGTCCTTTGTAAAACCTCCCAATTCAGCGCAGTCCTTCTTGCATCCAGACATGTCTGGGCAACAGTAAGCCCATTTTCCACTTCCTACACTGTAATGTAGTGATCCTGTTGCACACCATGGCTTGTCTTCATGATCAGACGTACATGCCTTGTAGGTCTTACCTTTGTAGGTGAACGGAAGTGTGCATTTTGCTCCTGTGTATGTTTTTGGACCTGTAATAGAAAATAAAATGATTTCAAGCTTTAATCAAAATGCATTCGAATAACAATTTAAAAATTAATTATTGTTATTAACACGAGTGGCTTAGTTGAGGCTCTGCAGTACAGTAATGTGCTATTGCAAAACGGCGCACCTTGCGATTTGGCACCTTGCAGTCAAAACATCACGTCTCGCCATTTCTCGGAATATCTCGCAAGCAAAAAGAACACATTCAAAGCCATTTTAGAACCTCAAATGTCATTTAGCACCTCAAATGCTATTTTAGCACCTTCGAAGTGCAAATCGCACCTTACTGTACTGTAACTTGACCTGGAAAAATTTTTGGGAGGGAATTCCTGGTTGCTAGAGATGAAGACCGCAGGTGCGAGGGTCTTGAAAAATCGGTATAGGTTCGGATCAAGTATAGGTTGGGGTTGCAGCAACGGCTATGTACATCGCGTTTCCCAGCCCACCATTGTGACCTTTTTTCCCGTATTTCATCACCTAGCCTACTGTCAATGTCACATTCCTTCGTGTTTAAACGTACAATAAGTCGATTAACGATTCCTAAAGATATATGAAATAAAAATGAGAAAAATATACAGAATAACTGCATTTGAAAATGAAAATATTCTAAAGCTTAGGTTAAACTCTTAGTGGTGTGGGCCAAAGAGTAACATCCTTACCTTCAGCAGTGGCAAGGGCTAAACCCACAGCAATGAGAAACAAATGTATCATCTTTAAAATCGTTACTGGAAAAATAACATAAAAAAAATACATGCTGTGTTACTTTTCTATCAGCTTTACATGTAAGATTCATTCGTACATTTTGTTGTACTCTTAAGCCTGCCGCACATTAGGCGAATGAACGCACGTACGTATAAACATATATACATAAATATTGCAGCGCACACTAGAGACTTTGTAGCGTAAGTGCGTACATTGATGTGTATGTGCGTACATGCTGCGTATGTGCGTATTCCTACATTTGTATGTAAACCGCATCCCCTTATTTGGCAGATCAATTTGTTAAAAAAACACACGCAAAAATTGATTATGATGATAAAGTTAATATTAAAATTGAATTAAATACCTTGACAGCAACGTTCAAGCAAAACTAAATGCAATATTAAAAACATGTAAGTACTTACCAATAAAATTAAGATGAGCAATCTGAACTTTTGAAAAGTTTCGGCCGCATTTAAATGAAAAAAATTTATCAACGTATCAACACCTGGTGTGTGTAGTTTGAATGGTAATTAAACATACAAGTTTAATCAATTATGATCCCTTGGTTTAAGTAAATATGATATTTGTATTTTGAGAGAAATTTTAATGATTGATTTTGAAAATTAAGTCCAGGAATGATCGTTTTGTCAAAAGAAATGCAAAGTTGTATTGTAATTGCATTATTTATTTTTTTCCTAATTATACCTAAATCGTGTCTATTTGGGATTTTTTGCTTCCGCTGAACTTCATTCAATCTAATCTAATGGTAGTTGATAAGGATTTCATTCCTTTCAAACGAATGAACATAGTAGAGGAAAAAATAATAAAGCCTGGGATTTAGAACATTTAATTATGGGACCGCTCTACCCAAAGGTTTGACTCTTTCTTTAGGAATGGCCATTTTAGCAATTAGTTGAGTCTAGGAATAATTGAGGATTTCAACCCGTTTCTATTAAATGCTTTAAACTCACTTACGATGCAGAGAAGGCTGTCAATAGCAAAACTAAACTCTCTAGTTAATCTATAGAGTGTTTTTCGTCATTAAATCATACACCTTATTTCTTACATTTATTCCCCCAACAAAGTTATAATTTTT
Source organism: Cephalothrix spiralis (assembly GCA_032353305.1). Lineage (NCBI taxonomy): Eukaryota > Metazoa > Nemertea > Palaeonemertea > Archinemertea > Cephalotrichidae > Cephalothrix > Cephalothrix spiralis. Next base: position 2,441 of record JAUCNG010249966.1, read on the forward strand.
GCATTCATTTGAAAAAGAGGAAGTAGTCCATAATAATGCAATGCAACTGTCCCGGACATGGGCGGGGAGCATGAAGGTCCGTTAAAGACTAAGGTCAACGTTTTCTCATAATGTGGAGTGCAAGAACGTTCCGTAACTTGAACGGACCGTTAAACTAACGTCAACCCATGAGCTCGAAAAATGTTAGTGTAACGATACGTCAAAATTAGACTGTTTTCCTAAATGTGGTAGGGGGTACCTTTAGGACTCCGTTAAGGTATTTCTTGACGATATTTCTAGTTTCTACGTGCATAATATTATGTTTATTGGGAGAGGTACATGTAGTAAGGCCTTTTTTTAATTACTTGGTTTACGGACACCGCTGGTGAAAATTACTGAATAAATTCATTTTTATTTTATTTCACCGCCGCCGACGGACATTTTCAGAAACCAATATAATTTTATTTTGTTTAACGCCGACGGAATTTCCGGACGTCGAATGAAGAAAAAAACGTCGGAAAAAGGGAAATATTAATTATTTTTTACCGCAGCCGGCGGGATTTTTTGAAAAGTTGGTCCGTAAACCAAGTAATTAAAAAAAGGCCTAAATTGTCAATGCTAACTCTTAGAAAATGTTCATTTCGTCTTAATCTTGCACGTTCACAGAAGGATATACATCATGTGGAGAGTGCAATATGATGTTGCTGCTGAGTATGGGAGACACACATTTAAAAAACGATTTGATCCATTTATCGATCTCGATGATGTTGAGTTCCTTAAGCGTTATCGCTTTACAAAATTGATTGTTTCGGACCTCTTTAGCTCCGTTGGGACCGTCCATCTAAAATATGACACGCCGCTCCGAAATCCTAAACGTTGAGTTACAAGTTTGTGCCGCTTTGCTCTATTTTAGTCACAGTTGCTATCTTGTAGTAGTAGGAGATCTCAATGGCATTTCCAGAAGCCGTTCATACAGTTTCATTTATCCCGCATATTATCTACTGTGTGATTTTGTCCGCCGACAGCATTGACATTCATGAGGATTTTAGCATAGAGGCTGTTTTTTCTTTTTGAATTTGAATGTTTCGCATTTAACACATCATGATTGTCAACATAGCCGTCTATTAATATTTTAAGTTCATTTGATGTAAATGTATCTTTTCGTGCTCTCGTAGTATCCATATTAATCATATATATATATAACGCAAATATTATTTTTTGTAGCGAAACTTTTCACTTTGCATAATTATGGGATTATTGGTAAATTTATCATATTTCTATCATAAATATACCTCAATATATACTCAAGAATCTTTTGTTCGATGAATTGTAAAGAAATAACTTGGAGATTAAGGGGTTAACAATTTGCAAACGGTACGGTGTCATAACGTCGAGAAAACGATGACTTCGAGCTCATGAGAATTCACTGCCCGTTTATTCGACCACCGTTAGGTTATGGTACTGTTAGGTTATGGCCTGTTGATGCTCCCCGCCCAGGTCCGATGTATTCCCGTTAGTTTTTTCATTATTTTTTTCATTCAACCTTTGACTGAACTAGGCTATATGGGATATGGGCAACTAGTCCACCATTTTGTCCTAACAAAGACAGAATTCGGGAATACATCGAACCCGGGATACATATATGAACCGGGACACATAGGACCCGGAAAACATAGGACCCGGGATACATAGGATGTTCAAAATGCTTAGTTAAAATCTCCTGTGACCTAATGGGGATACATCGGACCCGGGATACAAAGGACCCGAGACACATCGGACACGGGATACATAGAACCCGGAGACATCGGTCGGTCAGCATTGATTCATTACTCATAACTTCATTAACTCTTTCGCTGCCAGCGAAAAAATCCCTACACCGGATTTAGTATTTTGCATTTTGACCAAATTTTAGTAAGAATTTTTGAAATCCGATTTCACTGCGCATCATAATGGTGTATTGGAGTCGCACACTATACTTGATCTGTGATCGCCAGACAGGGATGGGGCATTTCTATTCTGTTAGTAAATTGAAAAAAATCTATAGCCATAATGAACCCCTAGCTTCATTGCTTCGAGGGATATCATAAAATTGGACCTCGACCATTGAGAAACCTGACACTTGGCCAAAACACCTGGCGAAAATGTCAGAATTTCGCTGTTTCTTAACGAATTTCCATTTTCACTCCCTTGCCTTGAGGCCTTGAAGTGCATGAAATGTTTTTTCATGCATACAACAAAAAAGCCCAAGATCTAAGCTGTTCAAAAAATACTCGGTCCTAAGATTTTCGATGTTACACTCTCGTTGCTTGTGATTTGGGCAAAACTCGTCATATTGAACGTTTTATTCAAAATAGGCCTGGCAGCGAAAGAGTTAATTACCTTTTTGTAATTGGAAAAAGTAAGACACATTTTGCATCACAACATATAGATACATATTGCCATTGGCGCTAGCAATAAACTGTCACCGAAATTTAGATCAAAACTTTTTTTCAATGTAGATGAGCTATTAATTTTTGAATGAGCATAGAAATCATATTTTATTAACTTAAATACACTCGTCCATATTATTATTTACCATCTATACGCGCAGCTTCTTGTTTGCAGAATTCAATATTTGCTTTTGTAGTTTTTACGTCTGGGTGCTCTGAATTGTTGCCGAAAACAACTAAATCCATCTTCAAACTTTCCCGGAAAAATTCGAGTGCTTTATTATATTGTCTTAAATAGAAATAGCTCGACCCGATATTGTTTAAGCTTTTTGAGATTCCGGGAGTATTTGCTTTTTCGTCATGTATCGCGCGCTTTATGTTAAGTGATTTCATATTGAAGTCAATTGCCTTTAAATGTTTACCTAATCCAGCATAGCATGACGCGATGTTACTAAATGATACTGCCATTGTGTCTGTATTCACATTTTCCCCAGGAAGTCTATTTTTCATTAGCAAGCTGTCTTCGTAGTATGATAATGCCTTCTGGAATTCATCTTTCATTTCATAGCAGCCGCCAATATTAACAAGCGTTATAGCTATGCCTTCCGTGTCCGCTTTATCCCCATCCAGAGACTTATTCATCTGAAGGCTTAAATCAAACGACCTCAACGCGTTGTCGATTTCACCTAAATTCATATAACAAAATCCAATGTCATTTAATGAGGTAGCTATATCATATCGCTTTGCATCTTCTCCATAAACTGATAATTTCATTTCATAACAGTTTTCAAGGAAATTAAGGCCATATTGGAATTCACCTAACTTCAAATAGCAATGACCAACATTAAAAAGTTTATGTGCTATATCATCGTTGTTTGCACTTTTTCCGTGACTTTCTACGGCTGTCTCGTATAACTGTTGTGCATCTACAAAAACAAGATGAGTGAATCATTTTGTAAACATTTTACGGAATTTCAGTGTCTTTTAACTATTTCATCGATTTTCGGAATGACTGCCTTTTTCTTCTTCATAGCAATAACAAAAAGCCGTTGGCAGCGAAGAAGGAAATTGTGGCGGGAAATATTTTTGTATATTGGGGTCATACATTGTATTTCTATCTGTTGATAAAAAATTAACATCCAGAGGCGAAAATGTGGAGGGGGCACATTAAGACAATAGAACATAAATTGCACCTTTTGTTTTAAGGACCGTTCCATAGATACATCAAATGATATACTAGATTTATCAGAGCAGCATTGAGCCTATTTACGCCGAAAACACTTTAACCACCTATGTATTTACTCCAAAATCAAATATTTATCACCACAAAATAACTAATACGCAACGTTCACGTGATAATGACTATTTGCATCATAATACGGATATTATCATTCAGTTAAAGACCGTATTTTATCTACATTGCCGTATTGAATCGGTCTAAAGGACGTATAGTTTAAAGGTCTACTTACCATTCAGCTCTTGCTGTTGCGGGGTCGATGCTTCTGAAGAAAAAAAGCTTTACAACTTAAAATCTATAAATTTTGAAGGTACTATCCTCGTGGTCATATATATCGAGGTTGTGAGACCATTAAATTTGTCTACGGGCTATACTAGTTCATAGTGGGACACGTTATCCAACGGACCCCGATAACCCCCCCCCCATCTTAGATACATATACATAAATAATGGGATAAATGAGGGGGGTAACGGGGGGGTCCATTTAAGAATTCACGAGCCTAAAAAATGGACCTTCACGGAGCACGGACGGAATACTTAAAATCGAACTTATTCAAGAAATGAGAGAAAACACATTACAAAAAACTAAAAAAGTTAAAATCACGGAGCACGTAGTACCAAATTTGCTTTCACGTTGCACGCCAGAGGGGTACTTTCACGTTTTCACGTTCAAAACACATTCAAAACTTAAAAGTTTGTAATGTAAAGCCTATAAACTGAATAAACATTTCGAGTGCCGACAATTTTAGACTTAAAATCATTAATCAAAGTAATTAATCACGAATGACACACCCGAGTTATTACATGTCACGTACACCCTGCATCCCGAATCAGGATAGTAAGAATACACACACAAAATACGACGTACCTTGAATTACGATTGTACTTGGTATTTCAGTAATTTTTGTAGATAGAAGTCTGGCACTTGTTAGCATTTCTTTGAACCTTTCGAAATACACAATTAATTCAGTTGCACTCGGCCTATATATTGGATCAACTTGCCAACATTTTTTTACGATATTCCTTATTGGTTGAGGACAGTAATCTGGTATGTTTGGTCTCCAGCCTGTAAAGATTTTCTGTGCAAAAGATAACTGGTTAAATCCTTTGACAGTACTTTCACAAGTCAGCAATTCCAAAAAAATGAATGACAGGGACCATATGTCTGATTTTGAGGTTCTGATGAATTCTGAGTCAAGAACATTTAATTCTGGAGCAGTAGTTGCCAAAGCTCCTCCAGAGCTCATCGAAGGCGTATCTCTTCTCAAAAAGTCAAAATCACTCAATTTAGCTCTACCATTTTTATCAATTAAAATATTATCCCATTTCAGATCCCTGTGAACACATTCCTTGTAGTGCAGGAATTCAACCGCACTAAGTATATCGTTAACCCATCTCAAGTATGTTTCAGACGTAAGCACGGTATGGAGATTGTTTTCTAAATGTTTACCGTGTGCCCTCTCCATTATTATATATGCTATATCATCTTCGAAGTAAAGGCCATACAATTGAATGATATTTTCATGCGTTAATTCAGTCCAGGCGTTACAAACTTCTTCAATGTGTTTTCTGCTAGTTTGCTTCGTTTTATATTCATCCAGATCAATTTGCTTCAAAGCTGCGTCTTTGTTATCCCATGTACATTCATAAACCGTCCCAAAATAGCCTCTTCCCAACTTTTTATTTTTTGTCTTTACTCTTTGTTTGAAGGTCGTCTTTGTCAGTAATGGTAAAGAATTGTGAGTTTTGCAAGCCGTTAGTTTCTGAAAGTGACCAGAAAAGAAGTTAAATTATTCGAGTGCGCCGTCAAAAGATGTATTTTAAGCATACAGTTGCTGAATCCAATTTCAAATTTAGAATACGGTTGATCCCATTCGATAAGAAAAATTGTATATTTTGCCTGCCAAATTCCTACCATACTTAATTAAGTACATATCTTGTACTTCAAAGCATAATTATGCAGAAATATCTATTATTGTGCATGGAATTTTGCATAATTTTATGCAGGTTTTCATTTTTGGCATACGACTTATATGTTAAATTCCAAAATGTTGGAAAGACCATAATGTTGAACGACCATATATTGTTGAAAGACCGTGATGTTGCATGACTATAATGATAAACGACTAATCGTCTTCACGGAAACATAACGTAATGAAAAATAAAATTTTCTGCTCGCGCCTTTGGCGCTCGAATACGAATTGCTATTTCATTACATTATTCGGTACACAGTTTATAATCAGCCAAACAAAAAATTGATATATATGTAAAAGGCAAGATAGCGAGGTTGCATTTTCATTTATTCGTAACCAACTTTCATGCATGTGCATTGTCCTACATTGAAGAAAAAATCTCTTCGCTTCGCTGGCCTAGGAGGGGGTCTTTCCGAATCACAGAATTGAATATCACGTGCAAAAATTGGCCATCACGCTAAAATAGATTTTAACATGATTTTCACGACAAAAATTAATCGGGTGTCAGATTTTAAGCAAATCTTTTCGGATGACATTGCATGGATTTCATTGACCTCAGGATCAATTTCAATCGGTAAAAAACCTGTTTACTTTTTGCGCGCTTCTTTAATGAAGTACGAGCCGAGCGTAGCATATTCATATTTTTATGAATAATTGAAAATTCTCACCTTATACCCAACTCTTTGCTGCCAGCGACTCGTATATGTGTCAGCGAAAAAAGTCACTATAGACACGATTTAGTTGTTTGCATTTTTGAGGGTGGGTCATTTTTTTTAATGGATTTTTGAAATATATTTTGTTCTTCGACATTGCGGCATCATTTACTAGATTAAAAAAAGAATTCTGGTAGCAATTATCAACCCATATGTTCATCGAGGGACAACATAAATTTGACCTCGACCATCGGGAAACCTGCACTTGGCCAAAACATTTCAAAATTTCGCTGTTTTTGACGAATTTCTATTTTCACTCCCTTGCCTTAGTTGATGCCTTGCGTTGCGTGGAATGTTTTGTCACGTACTCAAGATCTGTTTTAAAATATTTGGTCCTAAGATTTTCAATAATTACACTCTCGTCCTTTTTGATTTTAGCAAAACTTTAGAATGATGCCTTTATAATTGAATGAACAATATTGATAATTCACGTTAGCTGATTATTTGATCTCACGTTAGCGGTCGATCACGTTAGCCGTTAAAATTCCAAATCACGTTTCAGGGATTTCAAAATGGTCAAATCGCGAAAAATGCTATTCCCAAAATATCCCCTCATAAAGAATGATATTTTAAGGAGTGTGATAGAAATAAACAGGTCAATACTGATTGAAATTGAACCTGTGGTCAAGAAATACATGCATTTTCATCCAAAATGATTAGCTTAAAGATAATCGTGATTTCGATTATTTTTTATCGTGAAAATAGTTTTCTTATTCGCAGTGATGTAAATATTGATAATTGGTAATGTTGACTAGCTCTTTGTTGATGTAAGCAAATTTTGGCGGCCATTTTGAAATTTTGCAATGCAATTTTTATTTTTAAAGTTTGTTACAATTTAAACGTAATCAACCATAAGGTCTAAAATCATGCTATGTAGTATTCTATAAAAGAACAACGTTACGACATATTTCTTTGATGGGTACTAAGGCAGCCATCTTGAAAAAAAGTGTCAAGGATTAAATTGTAAAAAAGACACAAATATTTGAAATTGTTATTTTGGAATCAAAGTGATGAGTTTAATGTGCGTCTTTATACATGTTATATAGCATGAATATATAAAATAATTATTGGGTCATAACTCATAAGAGGTCATTTAGTGACGTCATATGCCTATATTTTTTATTGTCAGGACATTCCAAGTTAAATATGTCTTTTTTCTGGTCAAAGGTTTCTTAACCCTTTTGTGTCCAGTTATACTATAAGAAACAACATATATTAAAGAAATCATTAAAAACTCACCCCACTTTTTTGAAAATGTCCATACGGCCAGATATTATATTAATTGCGTATATACAACTGAAAGCATTTTAATGGATATCATTGCATATTCCTATCCAATTAGTGAAACAAGATACTTTATTGGTAAGAAAAAAAGTTTAGCCATGGAATTTTCAAAATGGCGGCCAAAATTCAAAATAATGGCCGAACATTTGAGTCATTAAAAAATTGTCATATCCTATCGAGTTTGGTATCCTTTTCGGGTAATTTCATGTCGTAGGTTGTATAAAAGGGGTTATTATGCTATTCCGGTCATTTCATTCAAGATGGCCACCATTTTGATTTCAAAATTTTCTTTCCAAAATAACCCAATAATCCAAAGTTATATGACTTAGTTGACCCCTTAAACCATCAAAATCGTAAAAGAAAGTTGTCAGATGTCAATGGTCATACTCTCATCTCTTCGCAAAATGAGTTTTAAGAATAGTCACTTATTTGGCTGCAGATGGCTGGTGCTTCTGGAAGTCATCAAAACCGAAAATTGCCTCCAAAATACGCAAAATTCCCAATTAACGTGACCTTGTTGACTCCTTAAATCATCGAAAGCGAAAAAATGTTTGTTCATTTGTCAACGGTCATACCCTCGTCTATTAACAAAACGAGTTTCAAAAAAAGGCACTAATGTGGCAGGTACTTCCGGTTTGCCTCAAAATTAGTTCGTTTCTTCCAAAATAGGCAAAATTCCCAATTTTCGTGACCTTGTTGACCCCTTAAAGTCAAACTTTTTGGCCAGAGGTCAAAGGTCATACCCTGACCTTTTTGCAAATATGAACTTCATGATGAGTCACTTATTTTGCCGGTTATTCCGGGTTGCTCCAAAATGTTACTTTTTGCTATCGCAAGAATTTTGCAAAATTCCCAACTTGCGTGACCTTTTTGACCCCTTAAACCGCGGAAAGCGTAAAAATGTTTGGTCAGAGGTGAAATGTCATACCCTCAACTCTTGCCAATATGAGTGTGAAGAATAATCACTAATGTTGCAAGTACTTCCGGTAGGCCCCAAAAACGGAATTTTTGCTTCAAAAATACCTACGATAAATTTCTATCTTGCGTGACCTTGTTGACCCCTTAAAATATCGTCGAATGTGCAAAACTTTTTGATCAGAGATCAAAATTCTTCTTTATAAAATGAATTACAAGAACAGTCATTAATGTGGCGGTTACCTCCGGTGTGCCCCAAAATGAATATTTTTCTTCCAAAATACCCAAAATTCCCAATTAGCGTGACCTTATTGACCCCTTAAACCATCGAAAGCAAAAAAATGTTAGTCAAGCCGTAATCTGTTTACAAAATGAGTTTCACATTTTTAACTAATGTGGCGGGTTCTTCCGGTTTGCTCCAAAATTAGTTATTTTCTTTCAAAATACGCAAAACTCTAAACTTGCGTGACCTTGTTGACCCTCTTTAGCCTTCTACAGCCTAAAAACTTTTGTTCAGAGGTTAAAGGTCATACCCTCACCACTTTCAAAAATTAGTTGTTAGAACATTTACTTATATGGAGGGTACTTCCGGGGGGTCAAAAAATGGAAAATTTTGCTTAAAAATACGCAAAATAAGAAACTTGAGTGACCTAGAAGACCCCTTATACGGTCGAAAGCGTCACAAAATTTTGTCAGAAGTTTAAGATCATATCCTCATCTTTTTCCAAAATGAGTTTCAAGAGCATTCAATGTGGCGGGTACTTCCGGTGGGCACCAAAATTTCAATTTTTTCTTCAAAATACGAAAACTTATTCAAGATGGCGGGAAAAAAGTTTTTACATTTTCTCTAACACGAAAAAAAACGCATAATGACATAACAAATCCCACTACATGTCAAAAATGTCGATTTTAAGGTGGTTTGCCAATGTTCTGTCGACTGTCAAATTAAATCTGTCGAATTATAAATTGAGTTCTGTCGAATGTCGATTGTCAATATTTTACTGTCAATTGTGATTTTTGATTATTTTATATACGTCTTCAGATCATCGATTAAATTAAAAATTTGGCACGGAGGCGCTTATGTCGAGCGATGTTGTGCAAGTTTGAACTGAACTGGCTTTTGTAGGGGATCCGGGGCAAGCAGTTTTTTAAATTGACGCTCTAAGAACGTATAGAAGGATATTTAACGGAGGAAATGAGTAAAAAAAGGAGTAAATATATTAATATCAACTGAATACAAACAACGTTAATTCACGTACTCGTAGTTAACATGCAGAGTGAAGCGAGACGAGAATTTTTTAGAAAATTTAGGATTATAATGACGATTTTTGGGCACTGACATTGAGAAATTTAATGTCGCTAACAACACAATAAGATTAATAGGATATATTTAACATGTATTTATATCGACCCAATTATAGGATAAATTTCAACGCGGCAAAAAATCTATTTTTTCCGCGCCGTCTTTCACAAAAGATAATTTACCTTTTGAGGCGAAGCGAGGCAAGAAAATTTTGAAAATCAAGGACCATAATTGCAATTTTAAGGCACTTTGCGCACTGAATACGATTTATATTGATTGGCCTTATTATAGGGCCTACATGTATATATGACCAAGGACAAACTTCAATAAGTGAAAACACTGTTATTTTTTGTGACTATATATAA
>JAUCNG010251076.1:0-12607 GCA_032353305.1 Cephalothrix spiralis
ACTGGTGCCACGAATTTAATAGCATTGCGAAATCCCGAAGTTCATCAGCACTTAGCTTTGTATGTAACTGGAAAAAATATGTAAAATGCCGTTACTGAATGAAATTTATTGATGTATGGCAACTCGCATCAAATACAATACATAATACAATACACATGTATTTCAGTATCAGAAATTTGTTTTTCAGGGTTTTTGGTCTAAACCTGCAAAATATGCAAGGTTCCAATTATAAACTTTTTCACAGGGTGACCAGTTTTTTGGAATTTCAAAATTCCCTAACTTTTCCCTGAAATCCCTGACCATTTCAAAAAATTTCCTGACCAAGCGACAAATAATTATCCATGAAATTGTCTTTCGCAACATATTTTTTGCATGAAAATCTACTTCATGACATATAATTTGTCGTAAACTAATTCTCAGGAATAAATTTCCCTGACTTTTCCCTGACTTTCATGAAAATTTGAAAATTCCCTGACTTTTTGAACCAAATTTTTTTTCCCTGATTTCCCTGTTTTCCAGGTCACTGGTCACCCTGTTTCAGGTTTTTTTTACTGATTCCCTCGGAGTTTAAGGCCGGACACCTAAGAAGGGCTGCAGGAAATTTCAGCCCCGGGCGTTTCTGCCCAAATACAGTTTCAGCCACCGCCAGTTTAGCCTCATTTCACTCCAGTCCCATATAAGTATGCTCAATGTGGAGATACCGTTTGACCTTTGAAGCCAATTTGATTGTTTATTTTTGACATGTAATGAGCTTTTTAAGACAATTTTAATTGTCGTATCAAATTGTCATAAGTAAAAAAAACAAATGGAGCCGAAAATGTAATGGGACCGAAGTGATTTTGGCCGAAACTTCCGCGGCAGAAATGGTTGGGGCCGAAACTTCATACAGCCTGAAATCCATATTTCATAATAAGTAATACAGTTATACCGACTTTAAAAACTGTACATAGCATGCCGCGGATGCAGTTTTGTACTTTCCGTTGGCCGCGACCAGCAGTTTCGCGTTTACTGCATGACCAGTCGCTCCGTGACAATTGTCGTGACAGACTAATTGTGTAAATCGGCGAGAATGATAAAGAGGGGAAAAAACCGCGAAAAGAATGCGGTTTGTTCATCATACTACGACAATGATGAAGGATGAAATATGTTTGTCGAAACAGATGCAATGAAAGATTTTTTTTAATCGGAGGCCTTATGGGAAAAAAATTTCAAATATTTATTGCACTTACCCGCCTCATATAGTCATGAAGTTGATCCGCCGCAGATGTACTTAATTCACTATCACTTCTAGTGGAACTGTATTTTCGATCATTTCTCCTATGGCGCCCGGAACCAGATTGTTGACTATCGTTAAACAACGATTCAGTTAAACTGGAAGAAAAAAATAATTTTTCCTTAGCTCGTTACCTACGATTTTCTGAAAATTTAAGCTGGTATAAAGAGAATGATTTTACTTGGTATCAAATAAATAAAAAATATCATAAATAAAAAATATCATAGAATGTCGAAAGTTTAGATAAAGGTTACTTTCTGTTCAGTCGCAGATATTTTGCCAAATTTTCATGGTTTCTTTTCATTTTATCAAAATGAAAGTGAGATTGTTTGACAATATACCTAGGTATTGCTTTAATATTTAGGAACAGTGTTGATCACAATTGTCCCTATATTGTAAGTTGCGGTGTAAGAACGAACCAAAATGCTATACGATAGGCCTACAGTCTATTTAAACGCTATTTTGTTTCGTTCTTATACTGCAACTTATAATAGATGAATTTGATTTGTCAATTTGTAGAATTTTCATATAGCATAGGGAATTCGTCTATAAATAATCTTATATCTTATATTCAAATAGACACAGACGGTCCGTTTGATAAGCATGTAGACCTATCCCGCACTCTTACCGATTAGCAGTCGGGTTTATCCCAAAGGAAGAGACAGCGTTCCAATCCACATATTTAACATGACCGAGCCACCAATGATACAGTGTAAGCTGAAGAACTTGCCAAAGGTTCCCCACGATGGAAAGTAGCGACGAGCCCGGGTGGGCTCGACCCGGTACCTCATGATCCAAGGATTACAGCTCTATCACTTCGCAATCGAGTAGTAAACTAAATGTCCTTTCGTGTTATGATTAAAATTTGAATTTGATTGGATTGATTATTTTACCTCAATAATACTCGAAACTATCAATAGTGTATCCATAATATCCCACAAAACCAGACGATTTTTACAAAAAGTAAATCTCATAAGCAAATAAGAGTTTTTCAAAAATTCCCAGCTTCAGATGTTAGTACAGTGGTGGGGATAGAAAGACACCATTTTGCAAATCATGGACATTCTGCGCGAGAAATTACTTTTTCGAAATAGAACAGGCAAAAACCCGTACTAACTATATATATAAGGTACACCCACAGCGAGGTTTTCACTAACAACGAGTTAAAACCAGCAGGAACCAACTGAAATACCAACCTTGCCCTCCCCATGATCCAGAATGACCGCTCAAAAATATATTCAGCATGGGTATATTTGTGGTGGTTGGTAGGGGGTCATTCCGGACTACGGGGAGGGCAAGGTTTTATGATGGTTTTGAGTAGTTTTCAGCTGGTTTTAACTGCCGGTGGTTGTACCTTATCAAAAGCCTATGACTTAGTCATGCGCTTTTGACCTTATATATAGTATAAGCTAAAAAAATGTATTCAAATTTACAACCTATTTTTTATAATATAAATATTATTGGTTTTAACATGATTATAAAGGTATTACATGTACATGAATATTTACAAATAGAGAGAGAAGAAGAAGAAAAATGAACAGAAATAATATTGAAGTTAGAGACGCTGCATGTGGATGAGGGGAGATGGATAGAAATGTATATTGAAATGATAAAAATTTTGTTTTTGAATATGAATCGAAAAATTAAGAGAAATTCAGGAAAATATCAGTAGTCCATAAAACAGGATATATATACAAAAATAAACTTAAATAGAAAGTTACACCACTATCAAACATATCAGTTAATATTTAACGTTCAGTTTTGTGGCACAAAACCTAATAATTTCTTATTCAATAATCATGATGTTCTAAACCCGATACACTGTAAAAATGTTAAATAATCCTTAGTGCAGTCCCTTTGTTTCAATAAATTATTCATTACTTCCCAGGTCGAAAATTCATGGGATAATGATAGGAATTCCTATCATTACAACCCTATCGAATTCATTGTACTAGTTCGGCTTGTGGTGCCACATTTAAAAAGAGTACTCTGGTTGAACATAGTAACTTGAAGATTGAGTTTTGCTAAATAAATCCAAGATAGTGTCACTTAAATCTGGTATTTCGTAATCGTTTTCATTCGTAATCAAAAGTTTAAGGTCAGGGTTTTCGGAATGAAGTTCTTTAAGTACATCTTCAAACCTCTTTTTAGCATTCTCAGCTGATAAGCGTTTGTCATAGTCATACTCTAAGCATCCATTCACGATCGATGCAACCTCCTTTTCAATTTCCCGTGTTGGATGACCTATCCCAGGTACTATACCACGTTTTAGTAATGTGCTAACTTCAGATCCTGTATATTTATTAAATGGGTACAGTTTGTAGTACGACTGGCCGACGTACATCTCTATCAAAATAACACCCACAGAGAATTGATCAGAGGCCGATGAATATCTACATGGTACCTCTAAGACCTCAGGTGCAGAGTACAATTTAGTACCTTTAAATTGGTACGTTTCCTCAACTCCACTTTTCAATATGTCAGCAACACCAAAGTCACAAATCTTTGCTTTGTTGTCAAAACTGAGAAGAATGTTTTGCAGTTTAATGTCCTTATGGACATAGGACTTGCCATGAATATATTCCATTCCACTGAGAATTTGAATAGCATGATTGACATACTGCTGAAATGTTGTTGCAAAGTCAGTAGCATGTCTTGGATTCCTTCTATTTGCGGAGCCATCCTTAATATAAAAGTCATAAAGATCCTCGCGACATAGTTCAGTTACTATGTCTATCATTGTTTTTTCGAGCTCAATATCATATCTCATTTTATGTCCAAAGAAACTTACTAGAAATTCATGACGTAGATTTATGAGACAATCGGTTTCTTGCTCAAGAAGAGTAATAATGTGTTTATTTTTCTGAAAGTCAATGGATTTAACCGCAACTTGTTTATGAATTTCATCATTTGTTATGCCCAACAACACTATCCCAAAAGATCCTTTACCCAAAATGCGATCTTGAATTTTAAGTGTTGCCATGATTACTTTATCTTCTTGAGATATGACGATGCCATTAACCGTGTTGCGTAGGTCGTCCGCAGTGAGATTTACGTTTTTAAAATGTTTTGACAGTTCGTTCTTTTGTTCTTTTAAACGGTCAAGATCAGTAATTCGCCTTTCAATTAGGTTTATTCCATCGATATCTTTGAGGTCTTTAATTATTTTACAACATTTCTTAACGTTTTTAATGTGAATCAGAAGACGATTACAAAAGTTATTGTCAATGGAGTCACAAACCTTCTCTTCTTCGAGGTTTGTTTTGTACCTAGCTTTTATGATAGTTATTAATACATTGACATGACCATTTATTGTAGCAGCCACTAAAGCACGGCGACAATGTGAAGATACGGAAAATTCATTTTGCTTCAAAATAAATTCGACGCATTCCAAATGACCGTTTTGTGCTGAATAAAGTAAAATTGAATTCCTTTTAATATCACTAATATTTACATTTGCATTATTTTGAATAAGGTATTTTAAACAGTCTAAATGGCCATTTGAAGCCGCAGAGAACAATGCTGTACAACAATCATTGTCAGCATGATTAATACCTGCATTGTTTTCAATAAGGTTTTTTAAACAGTCTAAACGGCCATTTTGAGCCGCAAAGAACAGTGCTGTCCGATTTTCATTTTTGGCATGATTTACATCGGCATTATTTAGAATGAGGTATATTAAACAGTCTAAATAGCCACTTGAAGCCGCAAAGAACAGTGCTGTGGAACCATTATTTTTAGCATGATTAACATCTGCATTGTTTTGAATAAGGTATTTTAAACAGTCTAAATGGCCATTTTGAGTTGCAAGAAACAGTGCAGTCACACCGTCATTGTCAGCATGATTTACACATGCATTGTTTTGAATAAGGTAGTTCAAACAGTCTAAATGGCAAAATTGAGTCGCGAAGAATAGTGCTGTCCAACCACCATTGTCCGCATGATTTACATCTGCATTATTCAGAATAAGGTATTTCAAACAGTCTAAATGGCCATTTTGAGTCGCAGGAAACAGTGCAGTCATACCGTCATTGTCAGCCTGATTTACACATGCATTGTTTTCAATGAGGTATTTCAAACAGTCTAAATGGCCACTGTGAGTCGCTAGGTATAGTGCTGTCCAACCATCATTGCTAGGTTGGATCACATCTGCATTGTTTTGAATAAGGTATTCTAAACAGTCTAAATGACCATTTTGAGCCGCGAAGATAAGTGCTGTCCGTCCATCATTTTTAGCATGATTTACATCTGCATTGTTTTGAATAAGGTATTTCAAACAGTCTAAACGGCCATTTTGAGTCGAATGAAACAGTGCAGTCACACCGTCATTGTCAGCATGATTTACACATGCATTGTTTTCAAGAAGGTATTTCAAGCAGTCTAAATGGCCATTTTGAGTCGCAAGGGATAGTGCTGTCCAACCATCATTGCTAGGTCGGATCACATCTGCATTGTTTTGAATAAGGAATTCCAAACAGTCTAAATGACCATTTTGAGCCGCTATGATAAGTGCCGTCCAACCATTATTTTCAGCATGATTTACACTTGCATTGTTTTCAATAAGGCAGTTCAAACAGTCTAAATGGCCATTTTGAGCCGCAAAGAACAGTGCTATCCAACCATTTTTGCCAGCATGATTTACACCTGCATTGTTTTCAATAAGGTGTTTCAAACAGTCCAAATGGTCATTTCGAGCCGCAAAGAACAGTGCCGTCCAACCATCATTGTCAGCATGATTTACACCTTCATTGTTTTCAATAAGGTATTTCAAACAGTCTAAATGACCATTTTGAGTCGCTAGAAACAGAGCTGTCCAACCATTATTGTCAGCATGATTTACACTTGCATTGTTTTGAATAAGGTATTTCAAGCATTCTAAATGACCATTTTGAGCCGCGAAGATAAGTGCTGTCCAACCATTATTTTTAGCATGATTTACATCTGCATTGTTTTCAATAAGGGACTTCAAACAGTCTAAATAGCCATCTTGAGCCGCTAAGAACAGTGCCGTCCAATCGTCATTACTGGCATGATTTACAACCGCATTGTTTTTAATAAGGTATTTCAAACAGCCTAAATTTCCATTTTGAGTCGCGAGGAGTAGTGCTGTCTCACCCTTATTGCCCGCATGATTTACGCGTGCACTGTTTTGAATAAGGTAGTTCAAACAATCTAAGTAGCCACTTTGGGCCCCAAAAAACAGTGCTATATTACCATCATTGTCAGCATGGTTCACATCTGCATTGTTTTGAATAAGGTATTTCAAACAATCTAAATAGCCATTTTGAGCCACAAGGAACAGGGCTGTCCTACCATAATTATTGGCATGATTTACATCTGCATCGTTTTGAATAAGGTGTTTCAAACAGTCTAAATGGCCCTGTGAAGCAGCAAGGAACAATGCTGTCCGACCATCATTGCCAGCAAGATTTACACTAGCATTGTTTTGAATAAGGTATTTCAAACAGTCTAAATGACCATTTTGATTTGCAAGAAACAGTGCAGTCACACCGTCATTGTCAGCATGATTTACACGTGCATTGTTTTGAATAAGGTATTTCAAACAGTCTAAATGACCATTTTGAGCCGCAACAAACAGTGCTATCACACCATCATTGTCAGTATGATTTATACTTGCATTGTTTTGAATAAGGTAGTTCAAGCAGTCTAAATGACCGATTTCAGCCGCAATAAACAGTGCTGTCTGATTTTTAAATGTGGCATGATTTACATTTGCATTCTTTTTAATTAATAACTGAACCATCTCTAAATTACCACGATGTGTAGCAAATATCAATGGCGTATATTCATTTTCATCAGTGATATTCACATCTTGATCTGATTCAATGAGATATTTAGTTATATCACAATATCCATTTTCAACAGTCCACAAAAATTCTCTTTTGTTGTTTTTCATCATTTTTAGCATAGCTAAAGCACCTGACAAAGCAAGACGGATGTCAAGTTCACCTGAAGAATATCCTTGAGTATATCCTGTATCCATATTGATCTGAATTAATCCGAGAAGCTAATAAATGAATATATCAATTTTTAGGCGATGTGTTAATCCCTCTGTTTAGGTTTATACTTCTTTTTACTTGTCACGTTGACACAGTTACTTGGTGTATATCGTTGCTTTAAAAGACCTATGATCATTATGTTTTCAATGAAAATGTTTTTTGAAGCAAATCGTGTTTATAAAAAGACATTAAGACATCGATCATGATCACAATACACTGTGGAGGGGAACTGAACCGTCAAATATATGTTAGGGTAGATCGAAGATATACTTTAGTATAGTTGTACTCGGTGAACTCAATAAACCTGGACACAGAGGCGGAAATGGGGAGGGGGGGGGGGTCACCACTTGAGTTGTTGAGTCAGACCGTTTCGACCGCTAATGAAACGGCCCGACCACATAATTTGGCAACATACTCAAAACCTAAAATTGTGCGTACTATCAAAGGTCATGATACAAGGGGTTCAAGTAGCACTAATATAACTAATAATAATAATAATATATTTATTCGCAAAAAATGCACGAAATATATATCGTACATAATGCACAGACATTTTTATAATTAACATCTTTACAGAAATACAGAATTTTAAAAAAATCATTGTGAAGTACATGTACATAATACCTTTCGCCAACGGAAGGATTTATAAATGCAGATATTTTCAAACTCATGTGGAGAGATCTTGAGAAATGACCATTATCTTGGTGGCATTTAAGGGAGAAGCTGGCTAGTCCAGCTGCTATCAAATTAACATCTGACTATCCCGAAAGATGTACTGGGTTGTTTACATTGGACCCTGTGGCTAAATGGGGTATATAATATGCCTTATTTATAGAACATGGTAGGCGAATCATATAGATACAATATAAGTCTCGCTTGTACTATCGTTAAGCTACTTGAACCCCTTTGTATCATGTCTTTGGTACTATATATGCAGCTAACTTTGCTAGGACGTATCCAACACTAAAACGGATCTGACAAAGTCGCACTGATCAATCTTCAAAACCTACTTTGATTGTAAGGTCCAATCAGAACCGGGATATGACTTTTCCAGAATCGAAAGCATCGGATTAATCTAAAAATAGGATGCCCCAAAGTGGGCCCGACCCTTTTGAAAATACATTTTTACAATTAAGCTTTCCAAAAATATAAGGGTTTTAGGTTTCTGGGATTTTCGCGGGGGGGGGGCAAAAACTGGGGTCTGAAGGTATATAACCCCATAAGTTTCATAAACTTGTGTAACTTGAAAGAAAACTTCACTGGGTTCCAGAGCAAGACTTACGTATTGAATGAGTAGAGCGGGGACCGGAATGATTCTTTATAATCATTTTGCATTGAAGATAAGCTTAATCAGAAAGTTTAAGGTTACTCACAAGGAATGTAAATGTGGATCGAACAGATCTGTAATATTATGGGTTTTCGGCAGAGAATTTGAATAATCTAGAAATAAACAATATACATATTGTTATTTAAAATGATTAAAAACAATTCCACAACGTTCGACAGAAAGAATATTACTAGAGAAACACCGGCGAATAATAACGGAAAAAACATCGAAATTTTGCACACAAATATGTCGGGTTACCTTTGCGCATCTATACTTTTATTATTATTATTGACTGTTATACTGCGGTAATTCGAAACCCCAGTTCCGGAACGAGTGCAGTTTCAAAGTCGAATTATCGTAGTAAAACAGTAAACAGTGATTTTATTATCCGACCATTTATATATCACATTTTAAACTTATAAAAATCTATTTTCATTAAAAGATTCTGAATGTCAACACGGCGGAAATTGCCCGCTAAAAGGTAAACAAGCATGAAAAAGACTGCAAAGTCGGGTACCGGTAATAAATTAAAGAAAAAGAGTAAGATTTTGTTTGTATCCGCATTGAATCAATCTGCTTATTAAAAGAAGTCCCAGCCGTTAATTCTGCGCCGCTATTAAAAGTTTAGTTCATACAAAGACCACATACAATTAGGTATAAGGAATCTGGCGGCCATCTTGGGAGAAAACGATCGGAATTAGAATTGACGAAAAAAATGCATTTTTTCGAGAGAAATATTTCGACGATTAAGACATGGTACAGTGAAAACTGATGTACTAAATTTTTTCTTATCCTCTACTGATATCTATCTTTAATTTATGTTGGAAATTACATCCTCCAGTGGCTCTATGCTCAAAAATAGTCTTTATCTACCAACAACAGGAGGTTGCATTTTTCCAGCATAAATTTAAGATGGATAACTTATCAACAGAGAATAAGACACATTTTGGTACATAACTTTTCTTTGTACCACGTCTTGATGTCTCTTGTCTCCATCAATTTCGAATTCCGAACAAGATGTCATTTTAAAATTTCCAAGATTTTATTTGACATAATGAGATTTATTTCGTTTTTTTTTAATATTTTAACCTACTAGGCCTAAACTCAGTATTTATTTTCATTTTTTAGAGATTTTTTTATTGTAACTATGGCAGGTTTGTTTTTAGGGCCTTGTATGTCTTGTTTAATGATCTATAATGATCAATAATCCGATCCGCGAGGAGAGGATTCCGCGTTTCAGACTGTTATATTCCGCGGCGAGTCGTACAAACACATTTTACGAGGCAGTAGGCGGAGAAAATATGTCGTTTTGGTAATCGAAATAATTTCTAAAAGTAGTGGATCAATTTCCACTATCAAATAGATTTGGCAGATACATGTATCTTGCTTTGTAGATTTAGAAAGACTCACCACTTCGATTTGAATAAGACCCATTTGGGGGATCAATCTGTCCGTCAAAAAATTTCATTGTAGCTTCTGTGTACACTAATTGGAAACATTGTCCAATAAGAGAACAAAATTCTTCAGCTGCCGTCTGAAAAAATATCAATAGAAATAATTAAAGGATTTTTAGGATTAAACTTTTACATATACATGTTGCAGCAAGTATAATAGTCAAGTACACACAAGGTGGTCAAGAAATTATCCCAGTTGTTACATGGAGGGGGCATGGAAGATATTTGCTATACATAGGCCGGGGGTGGTTGGGTATACGAAAAAGCCGAAATGCAAATTTTTCCACACACACTTTGCAAATTTTTTCCTCGACTGTTTTCCATTGTTTTTGTACTCCAAATCATATTTAAAGCATGAATATTGATTGAATTAAGACTTAAAACACAATAATGAACCAGATAAAAAGGTTTATGTACCATAAGGCAAAAATTTGGTGGATGTTCAAAAATTTTAGATAAAAAATATGCGGGCGCCAGGCTCACTGGAAACTTTTTGCAAAATTTGAGCAGAACAAATTGCCAAAAATAGGGGCCAATTGGCTGGAAAACATTTGCAAAATGGGAAATAATTGCATAAAGGTGGAAGCCGGTACCTAGAGAAGTGAAAAAATTTTGCAAAGATCCAAATTTAGGGGGTGTGTGGATGGATACCTTATCCAATTTTGGAATTTTTTTTCAGCCCATGTACATTAAGCAAAATTTTTCCATTACAATTTATAGATAGGAATTTGTTATTCTACATGATGACATATCGGTTCCATGCCAAATAAAAATCAAAATGGGTACCTTTCTGGCGTCATTCTTTAAGCCTGCCGCACACTGTGATCATGTACGCACGAACGCATCAAAATTCCGCCGCACACTAGGAATTTTTGATGCGTACTTATGTACATGCGCCTAGTGTGCGGCAGGCTTACAAAAGCAAAATATATGTACTATTTCCTATCGCAGTCAGGACTAGAGTCCAGTCATATTTTCTAAATAGAGCCATTAATCGGAACCTTTAGCAATGGAGATTAAAATGCCTAGCTGACAGAAGAAAGAAAATAATTTAATGTGGAAGCAGGTGGAAGTATACCAATGTCCTTTTAAACTAAGCATATATTCTTACCCTACTATCACAGTATAATACGGCAATATTGCATGTATCTTGAGAACTCGAATCGCCTGAAAAAAAAATGATTACCAGATCATTACCAGGATTTAGCACCAGTCAGTGGTGGATATTCCAAGAATTTGTGGGAAGGGAGGGGGGTTGAAGACTTAAAGTGACAAAAAATTCGAATCTGCAGAGCTGCCAGACGAAGCGCTAGCGCCTTAACGACGTGGAGTCCAGGGGCCCACTCTCGGGGCCCCTGATGGGGTCCAGGGGGCAAAGCCAAGCGATTTTAACCCAACATTGTCCGTCCTACTAATTTTTTCCCAACAATGCGTCTGAATTGACCAAGATTCTAACTTTGTGGGAGGGGGGGGGGGTTCAAGGACTACGAAAATTGAATAATCGATAATATCATTCAAAGATAAAGGTCGTTTGAAGTTTTGGGCGAGATCGTCATAAATAAAGTAGTGCTTATGTGTCTGTGTTATACTGTGATAGTCGATCACAGTATAACAAAGAGACGGAGCGTCATCTTGTATAATAAGGCACCCTTCATGCTTTAAAATAGACAACATATTGCAATTATATTAATGCAGCAGCATATTTTTGAACATACGTAAGTTATACATGGGTAAATAGATTTTGCTTTTTTTACCCATATTTTGGCCAAAAGTTTGGGGTGCGGATTATACATTGAGGCGGACTATACACGGGACATGACGGCAGGTAAATAAATGAAATACATTTTTTGTACATGTATTTTTAACTAATATTTGACTTACCATATTTTAATCCTAAAATGTGACTCGAATCATCCTTTATATAGCTTATTGCAGCTATGTCGTGTATTGCAACTCTTAATAACTGATTCTGAAAATGATTACATGAATTTTTAACTATACCATAAGAAATAGAAAATATCTCTGGCAGACATTAATACATTAGTAAATACTATACCTTCAAAAAATAAAAGTGAAGACATAGATTAAATATACCCAGTGATTGCAACTATATATACACAAGTTTATGGAGCTTTTGGGGTTAAACCTTCAGACCCCAGTTTTCGCCCCCAGCGCTAAAATCCCGGAAGTGCGGGCCTAAACCCCATTAACCCTTACCCATTCATTTTTTCAAGATGGCCGACAATATGGCCGACTAAAGTTTTTCGCTCCGCCATGTTCTGCTTTAAAATTGATAACAAAATGAATTCTATTATCATATCTTGAAATAGAATAGAAGATATTTTAATGATCTACCAGTGTGTTTACTGTTGACACTTATTTAGCTGTTTACTGCTATTATACAACTCTGCATGCTTCTGACTATAGTCGTATAGATCTGACTTGGATAACTGTATACGTGGACTAAATTTAACTTCGTAAGTTGTTTCAAATCTATCTTATATCTACTAATGAATGATGATAGGTGTAAAAG